>JADRCH010000029.1:6632633-6660007 GCA_019843965.1 Rhynchomys soricoides | reverse complement strand
CAGTGCAGTGTTCCCTGGAACTCACTGAGGTCCTACAACCTGATGTCTGTAACGATACCGTCTTCAACACTGCTGGTTGCCAGTGCAGTGTTCCCTCCCTTTTCCTTTTCACATTGGCTGCCTCCGTTCCTTCGAGAAATTGTCTCTTAACACACACACTTATGAGATTATGATACAGAGAACCCTAGCTGAAGCCCGGAGAACACGCATCCGAGCCTGCTCTGCCCACACCATTTCTCCCCCTGGCCACACTGGTCCAGCATACAGCAGGTGCCTTGCCTGGCCCATCTGAGACTTCATGCCTGGATACCTCCTAGTTGAAAGTCACATTCCCTGCCCCCCTACATCTAGACTTACTGGCTTATCTAGGGAAAAGAGGTAGTAAGGGGTAGAAACAAATATGGCCACTATATATGGAATGGCTGACCGAGAGATGACCAATGCAGAGAGGGTAGATAGGGTCAGCAGAAGGGGTAAAAATCCAGTGACATCATTTAAGCCACAAGAGTACCTGAAGTCACCTTCCAGACTATTCTGTTACGTATGTCAGCATTGCATGCATTGGGGAAAATTATTGGTATGTTCCTGCCATTAGCAGCTAACAAATACCTAGCATGTTTCCTAATAGCAAATAGGGATTTTAATCATGGATTGGGGGGAAATAAGCAACACGATGCCTGTCATCGTGCTGTGAGATTATTGCTCTGAGGACAGGAGATCCTAAGTATCCATCAGTGGTTTGAGGAAACCGTACCACAGCCTAATCCTGGAGGTCTAACTCCAGCTGTGCTTCTGTCCCACCCTTCCTGGTAGATTTCCTATAGGAGGACTTTCGGACCGGTCAGTGGTATAAATAATGATAGAGGTTTTTTGTTGTTGTTGTTTTTTAATATTTTAAAGCTTAGGCCTTTTAGATAGGGCAGTCTCCCAGTCAGCTATCTAGCCTAACCTGACTAATACTGGTACTAAGTCCCACCACATGGCTAGGTCTACCTCTCTGCTTCACTCTGGTCTGTCCATTCACCTGTGTCTGCTGGCTAATCTGCTTTTTCTCTTCTCTCAACCCACCTTCTTTCTCCCTCCCATTCCCTTGTCCCCTCCCCTCCTCTCTCTCTGTCTCTGTCTCTGTCTCTGTATCTCTCTCTCTTTCTCTCTCTCTCTCTCTCTCTCTCTCTCTCTCTCTCTCTCTCTCTTTCTCTAATTCCAGCCCCCTCCGCCTGCCCAGCTATTGGCCGTCAGGTCTTTATTACAGCCAATCAGCAATGAGACAATCTCTGATTGCCTTAGGCAGGCAAGGAAGAATGAATATTTACAAAATCAAAACCTGGTAATGAGCCATAGAAATGTCAATACCAGAATCCTGCCAGCATTCAGCTCTCTGCGGGCACAGATCTAACAACTGAATACACCGAGACACGCCTTCACACAATGTGAAGAAAAGGTTACCCCAACATTTTCCGCCTCGAATTTCTCTGGGCATTCACATCTAGCCAGTGCCTGTACAGTTTCCAGCACATGCACACACCTTGGCTGATGAGCCTGGCATACACACCTTCAGTTTTCGGTCTGCTCTGCCAAAACATCCCGCATGACAGACAAGGTGATTGTAAATCTTTACTGGCTCCACTTGAGAGGCAGGTACAGAGATAAGAATGGGGACATGTCCAAGATTGCATGACACCCACATAGGAAGTAACACAGAAAGGAAACTAGCCATGAGATCTCAGGCAAGTCAACCGAGTAACTGAAGAGTCAGTCTCTGCTCTGTCTGAACAGTGGCCACCATTTTGTAGTCATAGTGGGGAAGAGAGACATCTGCAGATCATACAGAATATGCCTTGACGTGGTGAAGCTGTATTTTAAAAATGCAACAATTCTATCAACTACCTTAAATAGTGAGGGCCAGACAGGTGAGGGGTCTTGTGACCACCGAGGAGATAAGTTGCTGGGCATAGCTTCAGAGAAGTAAGCTAAGTTACACAACAAAAGCCACTATTAGTTTTGTGTTTCTGCCACATCTTAATTTTGTCCCCCTGGTTTTTGTTGGCTGTTTGTACCTTTGAGGTGCTCCCACAGAGCTATGAGTATGCCTACCCTGGATTTTCCAGGCTTTACTGGAAGTTCCTATCCCAACCAATCCTGGGCCCTTGTTCAGCTGCTCCAGTTAATGTTTCATGAGGACTCTGGTGGCCAGTCTTCCAAATGCTGTCACAGCTTCAGCCAGATGTTCCCAACCTTCCTGCCACTACGCCACCTTCCTATTATCCTCTTTCTGTGTGTGCTCTATTTTTAAATGTCTATGTCCCTCCCCAAGGGTATAATTTATTTAGCAAACCGACTCTCCCACTTCTTCCTCTATAGAAATGGTTGCCAACTTGATCAAGCTTAACAACATGTCACTGTTGACTTCACTACACTGAGATCAGCTGGGCCTGTTTGTGACCCTGAGCTTGTTGGAATACTACAGGCAGTCCGAGATGCCTCATCACAGCCACTCTTGGGGGTTTTCCTACTCAAAAGACTCCCAAAATCTGACACTTCAGGTCCCAGAGCTAGGAGAGCTTATAGTCTGTGAACCCTTTCTAGATTCCTTCTTGGGATTTCTTCAGTGAACTTTGCCCTTTGCCGTCTTCTCTACACACGTGCTGCCTTTTCCCTAAGTCCATTGGGCCCCAAAGAATACTACGAATCACACAGCAAGGAGCACACCATTAATCACGCAGCATGGAGTTTTAACTGCTCCTCGTGCCTTTGCTCTGCCAGGTATTCCTAACTGAACTAGATTTGGCCAGACAATTGCTAATTCTAACGTTCTCTGCTTCCCGTAGAGTTGGTGGGAGAATGCTTTGATTTTTCTGATTCCTCATCACTGCTATGCTACATACCTTACTGCCCTCCAAGGAGAAGGCCCTGTAAATGGGAAGAGGAATGGCCCCTTTCTAGAACACTGCTTCCCTAGTAAATCAGTCTGGGGCAGTCTTATTCTTGCCAAAGTCACCACCCCAGGCAGTGAAGTAGCCATGGAAAGGAAAGGATTGCTTTGATTGCTGGCTCCTACTAACAATGAGCTAGACGCCTTCACCTCTTCTCAGCCTGCATGGAGTTGGCTTACTGTCTACAGCTCTACCTTTTTCTGCTTGGCTCCATTTTAAAAGGTACAGCACCCATCATTCGGGTGGTTCCTTTGCTGTACTCTTAGCCACCCCATTTCCCTTGGGGGTCTTCTGGCTATCTAGCAGGTACATAGGGCCCCTTCTGGGGGTGAAGAAATACAAGGCTCAGTAGGTAAAGTGTTTGCTATCAAGCATGAGGACCCAAAGTCCTCAGCATCCAGGTAAAAGGCCAGACATAAACAACATGTGGCTGTAATTCTAATGCTGGGGAGGCAGACACTGGAGGATTCCTGGCGCTCAGCTTGTGAACTCATATTCAATGAGAGGCACTGCCTCAAAAAATAAGGAAGAGAGCAATTGAAGAAGATGCCCAATATCAACCTCTGGCTCCCAATTGCACTTACATGAGTGCGTGCGCGCATACACACACACACAGAGACACACACACACAGAGAGACACACACACACACAGGCACACACACACAGACACGCACACACACAGAGACACATACACACACACACAGAGAGACACATACTTTAAAAAGTAAATTCATTAGTTAATGAAATGCATATGCCCCGTCATGATAGAAAATGGGAGGATGGCAAACAGCTCCAAAGGGCCGCTTTGATCACCTGTGGCCTCGGGGTACCTTGGATCCCACCTACTGTACAAGCTGGGTCTCTATTCTCCCATCAATTCTATGAGTTCCTGACTTTTGACTTCCAGTATATCTCTTGTTGTGTGCAATGGTCTCCGTTGGTTTCTGATGGCGGCAGCCATCAGACAGACAGATTCTGGTATGAACTTCAAGGTAAACGAATCCCATGGCTATGGAGATAGAATGGTGTCTGTTATTGGCAGTTCTGCTGTCTGCCATTTCTGGCCATGCTTTTCAACTGTTTGTTGTTCATACAACAACAACAACAACAAAACATTCTCATACAGTGACTTGGAATAAGATACCAGACAAAGATGAGGACAAGGTTGGATTAGGGAACAAACAATTCTAAATGGGGCTAGTTGTGAAACCTCCTTCTTAACATAGCATCTAAACATCATAACCACAGTGTTTGGGGACAGCTGAGATGAATGATTTTGCAGAAAATATTTGTTGTTTAATTACAGGATCATATGGGTCTTTTGGCAACCAACAGATGCCAAAGCAGACTTTAAGCACCATCTTGAGAAACTTGCGATTCGCTTAGTGTGCTTTTAATTTAAAGCATATGGTTTTACATTTGATGGCAGTGTCCAAAATGAAGGCATTAGCAGTGAGTCACTCTCCTGGAGAAAGCACAGCACACTCCAGCCAGGTCTCTCGGTCTGTGTTCTCAAATGGTTCTGTTTAGAGATGCAAACACAAAGCAGCTCTCCCTGTCATGGCCTGAGGTTCCTGGGAGGCATGTGACATCAAAGGGCCTCAAAAAATCCCCCTGCTATGGACAGCGCTTGGCATCATGGCCTGTTCCATCTGAATAAACAGCAGACTTTGGTCACTGGAACACAGGATTAGAGCGAGCAGAGGGCTGAAGAGACCATTTATTTTGAGGCAGCTCTTTCTTTTAAGTGTCCTGCCTTTCCAGCTCAGCCTGATGCTTCGTGGCCATCACAGAACATGAGCATCCTACCTAGGAATTCAGAGCCGTAGGCTTTCAAATAAGAGCCACACTTGAAGCTGTAGGCCACAAAGCCAAACCCACCAAAGCCACCTGTGGCCACTTGCTGAGAAGGGATGCCCAGGAACAGGGTGTAGTAGTAAGAAAGTGGGTCCTGGAGTTAAATGGCCCAAATCTGAGTCAGCACCACTTCTGAGTTATGTGAACTGGGGCAGAGCAGTCTGTCAGTGGGAATGATGGTGTAGTCACCAGCTGTGGGAGATGAAGAACATCACCTCTGTCTGGAGCTAAGTGGCTGGTAGGCTACACTCCGATCGATCAATCGATCGTTTACTTCTGTTGTAAATTCTATTACAGATAGGATTGCTTCACCTCCATCTCTTTGCCTCACAGCTTGCCGTGCCTCAAGCTAAATTCAATCACATTTACTAAAGTGTTGTCACACCCCAGGCAGGACCTTGGGGTCACATGTATTTACACAGCAGAGTGCTACATGCCTTGAACACTAGCTTTTGATGTCTCTATTCGCTCTCTCCAGTGTTTCCAGCCACCTGCATTTTTACTCTCTGAGACATCCCCTCTCAGCCATTTGTCACATCCTGGGCACTGGTCACATCTTCACCACTCTGTCTTCTCAGCACATAGGAGAAAGGAACAGAACAGCTGGAGCATGTGATTCTGTTAGGACTGGAAGCACCAGTCTGGCCACATTGCACATAGCTGTGTGGCCAAGGACAGGTAGTTCAGGAGAAAGAGCTTGTGGTAAACCCTCCTCTTTCAAAGACTGGCACACCCTCTGCATATCAGCCCTAGTGGGCTGCGGTTAAAGGATTGCTGTTACAAAGATCTTTCCTACTTTCTTGCTTGATTTTCCATTTTGTTCAAGTTTCTTTCTCTTGTTTGCTTGCTTCTATTTACTACGAAGTGGGTATGATGTTCTGTTTTTCATTTTAATACAGTCAGCTCAGTATTTTAAAGTGCCTGCCCATGGTTTCTTAAGGAGACCTTTTCTACCCATCTTTCTTGTTTGCTTATTTGTTTGTTTGAGACAGGGTTTCTCTGTGTATCCATAACTGTCCTAGAACTTGCTCTGTCGACCAGGTTGGCCTCGAACTTAAAGAGATCCACCTGCCTCTGCCCGTCCAAGTGCTGAGATGAAAGGCGAGTGCCACAACTGCCCAGTCATCTCTTTTATTTTTTTTAAATCACTTTTAAACTGCTTTTAATGATTAGGTTTAAGTATTTTTGGAAGGTTTACCATAAAGTGATGTAGAATTTACTGGGCACAATATTTGTAAGTCAGCCATCATGGTTTATCTTTATCCCTCTTGGTGTCTTGTCTTATGAGTGGTGACTCCCAAGAGGCAGAGAAGTATCTCTTGTACATAATGAATAGAGAGTTCTGAAGACAGCCACATCCTTCTTTATATACAGCTTAATAATGTGTTGCAGTGGCTTGGCCTATTAACTTGGGTTTTCCTCTGCATTTTTGAACTCAGAGTGAATCACTGCTAGGTGATGGGATTTGTATGGTCTTCCTTTTCAGGCTCTAGGGCTCCTCTCCCGGGCTCTTCTCAATTCCTGTTTCTGCTGGTCTCCCTCTGGCCAAGGCTGCCTATCTTTGCCTCAAGTGAAACCTGCAATGCCATGGCCCTCTCCAATACCCTGTTCTAATTCACTGGGGATGTACTGCCAGGATCTGAGTGCCTGCTTCTCATCAGAAGCCACAATGACTCCCTGGGGCATGTGGGATGAAAGACAACCACCATGTGGAATGTGGGATGTAAAAATCACAGACAAACCCTGGCAATCATATTTGCCCTGTGTCTCCACAAGTCTCCACCTCCCCACCCCTGAACCACACCTCCTAATTAGCACCAACACTCAAGAAAGGCCTGTGGCATTTTAATGGTCCACAGAATACCATAGACAAGCCTCCCCTTGTTTTGCATGAAATCGAAAATATTGTCTATCTTCTATATAGTATAAAAGAAAGTGTCTTTAGGAAATTGTATTTTTTTTAAAAGAAATCCAATAGTATATTACCCAAGAAAAAGATCTATTCTTGCTAAATATTAATTTATTAACCTAGTAATTTTTTCCCAAAAGATTATTTTTCTAACTACCTGTAAATGTCCATGCTACTTTGCTTTTTTCATTACCCCTATGGTGTAGACTAACTAAAGATGGTAGGCATCCACCATCTTTCCTTACCACAGATTTTAAAAAGACCAGTTAGCCCTAATTCAAACATCATTGGGATTTGGATTGACAATTGTTTAGTTAATAGCGCATGATAGTTTTGTGTGTTGTGTGCAACCATGTAAGAGCCTTTGGTTTGTGGTTTTAAAATCCTGGCAAACCTACCTGTTCACTGATAGAAAGAAAGACAGTTAAATAACGTCATGCCCATAAGATGAAGTAACATAAAATCATGGCAGAGAATGGGCTAAATCTATATGCATCCTCTGAGACAGACTGCATGATGTATTGAAATGTTAAAAAAGAGAAGATCTTCACATTGGAAGGGTTTGTTTGTTTTATCTTGTTTTACAATCAGGAAATGGTCCTAGAAATACATACAGAATAGTTCACACAAGACAAAGCTTTCTACTGCAGCAAGGACGAAAGAACTTGGCAGGGACTCGTCCCCAGAATGACATTTGTACTATTTTCTTTTTCTTTTCTTTTCTTTCTTTCTTTTTTCTTTTTTCTTTTTGACATACCTAAAATATGTGAAATTTTCAATTAAAAATATTAAATATCTGTGAGTAAAATTTGAATGACAACCTACTATTATTTAACAGAAGCTGAGAAGAAACTTCTGTGTGCCAAAAAATATAGAAACCAATTCTATCAGCATTTAGCAGTTGGGTGGCCTAATGAATCCTTCTTCCATGGAACACTCGTCAGTGAGTATATCTCATGTAGAACTTAAGAAACAAGGAGAGACTGGCTTAATTAGAGACAGTCAGGGAGCCTGCCAGAGACAGGGAGAATGGGAGAAGGTGATCTTTCAGGACTAGGGCACATACACTGGTACCCAGAGTCCCCATCCTCACCCGATAGACTGCATGTCAGCTCAGGTACCTCCAGAATTTTTCTTTACATTCCTTCTTTAATAAGCTCTGGCTCCTTCTTCATCCTTCCCTTATCCCTTTGTTAGCCACATTTTAAGGCATTTTTGACAGCACCTGTTGTCTGGATTTTGCCCTACAGGATCTCCTTAGGTTGCTACTCTCCAGCGACACATTGTTAGGAAACCTAAGACCTTGTAAGATCTGGAGGAATTTCTCTGAACTAACCAGTTTCCATCTACCATCAACATGTGATCTTCTTAAGTATGATTTCCTTGTTCTGTAACCTCATGGCTATGGCCCGTTTCCAAGCCAGCCATGTCTCCGCCCACCCCACCCCTGCCCAGTGTAAGCACCCTCCCGTTAGCAGAGAGCCTTTCCTCCTGAAATCCTGTGGATAAGCTGCTAACCACCCAGTGCGATCATGCAGCCTACTGTGTTCCCCCTCGATTCCAGACCTACACCAAACTTCCCATCTGACAAATCAGCAGGATGTTTCACAACAAGCATGTGATCCAGAGCTGAGCTCTTGACTTCACCATCCCAGAATACTCACTGACCACCTTGGTTTTCTCTGTTTCATAAAATGGTATTCACATACACCCAAGGTAAGGTAGAAGTCTGGGAGCTATTTTTTAAAATAATAATAATAATTTAATTATTTTATGTGTATATGGGCTTAGGGGGCAGACACATTCTACAACATGCATTTAGAGGCCAGAGGACACTTTGTGGTAGTTTCATCTCTCCATCCACTGTATGGGTTCTGAAGATCAAACTCAGGTCTCCAGGCTTGACAGTAAACCCCCTTACCATCTTGCTGGCCCTTGGAAGCCATTCTTGACTATTTACTCTGAATCCATCAAGTTCTGTTTTTGACCTTTAACCTCATACACAAACCTTTTTCTCCCACTTTGTGCTTTCCTCATTTTGGTTTTTGCTTTTGATTCAGGGTTTCATTCTCTTGCCCAGATTAACCTGGAACCTCACACTAGCCTCAAATTCATGATGATCCTCCTGCCTCAGTCTCTCGTGTCCTGGGATTATGAGCATGAGCCAGCATGCATGGAATCACTCCTGCTCTTATTCCCCTGCATGCTTGCAACTGTGACCAGAGAAGAATGTGTTAGAGAAACTGCCTCATGATCGGTTTCATCCCATTCCTTCTCAATGACTTCCCATTGGCTTAAAAGAATAAACCCTCTAAGGCAGTGATTCTCCACCTGTAGGTCACAACCCATTTGGGGTCAAGCAATCCTTTGACAGAGTCAAATATCAAATATCTTGCATATCAGACATTTACATCACAATTCATAAGAGTAGCAAAATTACAGTTATGAAGTAGCAACAAAATAATTTTATAATCAGGGGTCACCACAGCATGAAGAACTGTATTAAAGGGTCACGTGCCAGGAAGGTTGAGAGCCACTGGTCTAAGGCCTGTTTGTCAAAGCCTCCTCTCGCTACAGTTAGTTACACCGTCCAGGGCTAATTGTCTCAAGGACAGAGATGTGGCCTCTGCATCTGTTGTTCACTCAGCCTGGAATGTTCCCCTTACCCATTGCCCTCTACCTTCGTAGGCTGGTGCTCATAATTCTTTGGGTCTCAGTTTCACTGTCACCTCACAGAGAGGCCATCTGCTTCTCATTTCTCTGTAATTCTGATGTACACTGAACTCTCTGTTCCTTTCTGTGCATTCATCATAATTTGTAATAATTGCAATGTTTACAGTTGAATTCCGTCATGGAGAGAAGGAATTCTCCAAGAGGGTATGGACTATGTCTGTCCTGATCATCAGTACCTCCTTAGAAACGGACACATGGGAAGCTCTCAGCTGATAATGAGTATTGTTCAGGGGTGTGTTGTGTGTGTGTGTGTTGTGTGTGTGTGTTCACAACCAATTTTCTAGCTTTGTCATGATCTCCTCTATAAAAATAAAGTGATACAAATGTTATTCTCTTACTAAGCAGCCATAGCTTAGAAGGGAAGCATCCACAAGTACAAACATTTATTTCCCTATTTTTCTCATATTTAATTATATGAGATTGTTGCTGTTAGGTAGTTTGTTACTATCAAATGATAATATTTGTAAGACCCAGTAAAAGTGCACCTGGTTACTTTCAGCTATTATGTCAACTGGGACAGATTAGGTTACGACATGGAAACAAACAGGTCCTGACAGCTCAGTGCACAGAGCCATATATAGGTCTCCCCATTCTCCTCTGCTTCTTGGGCAGGCTGTGGCACTTCTCTCAGGACCTAGACTGACAGGGTAGCTTCCGTCTGATCCTCACTGGCAGTTCTGGAAGACTTGGGACAGGACCTAGAAATGCACATGCACGTGCGTATTATCAACCCCTGAGCATTATTCAGTAGCAACCAAGTATTTTCCATGTATCAGTTCCTAGAGAGGCATTGAGGAGCAAGACTACATGTCACTGGACAAAGGAGTGACTGCTTCCGGGTTCAGCCCAGTACAGATTGTGATTTGAGATAGATCCAAATATATCATGTAAAAGGAATATAGTCTGCAAGTCACTAGCAATTATTGTCACCTGATGGAAACTGAGAGCATTTCAGGTTGGTGGCTCAGGAATAAGGAAGACAAGGACAAGGCCCCTCTTAGCCCATTCATGAATGCAGCATTTCATAGTAACGGTACCCACTTTGTATGCTCTGCCCTGTGTTCTAAATGTCGTAAGTAACCATGTAGGCTTGCTTTATTCACTACAAGCCTAAGTAAAGGAATGAATCTCACAGATGCCAGGAATTCTAAAGCGACAGACTTCTCTCTACTCTGCTTGCTGATGTGCAGATATGATTGCTTTGAGAAAAGCAAGCATCCTCACAGGGCACTGGCTATTGTTGTCCTGTGTCAAACCTCTGTACTTTCAAAGCCAACTATGATAAAAATCCAAGAATATCCCAAGGTTGCCTGAAATGTGAGGCAGGTACATTTCACAAGTTTCTCTGATTCACTGAACTAATCCCCTGAAGTAATGAGCAATCACAAGTGTTAGGGTCCTTCTGGACTGCTGGCTCTGGACTAATTCCATTGCTTACTTCCTTTGGGCACTTTCTCTTCCACAAGTTACAGGTATATGTAGTGCGTAAATGCTTCAGACCTCTCAGCATAGCTAAGGGCTTCAAAGGAGCAGATGCTCAGTTAACAGACATTAAAATACTGACACTTTGTAACTTCTCCTCGGATGGTGTGAGAAGGAAGGAGGAAAAGACCACCAGAAGCTTCCATCAACAGTAAGCAAGGTTTCCCACTAACACTCCTCTTCTTACAGTTAGGGGAAGCTATCTTACTGCGTCTAACATAGATGCTCCCTCCTGTCTACTGCCCTTTATGTAACTCCTGGGGGCTGGAGAGATGGCTCAGTGGTTAAGAGCACTGACTGCTCTTCCAGAGACCTGAATTCAATTCCCAGCAACCACATGGTGGCTCACAACCATCTGTAATAGGGATCTGATGCCGTCTTCTAGTGTGTCTGAAGACAGCTGCAGTGTACTCATATAAATATATAAATATAAATAAATCTTTAGCCAAACAGTGGTGGCGCACACCTTTAATCCCAGCACTCAGGTGGCAGAGGCAGGTGGATTTCTGAGTTCGAGGCCAGCCTTGTCTACAGAGTGAGTACAGCCAGGGCTATACAGAGAAACCCTGTCTCAAAAAACCAAAAAAACAAAGAAAGAAAGAAAGAAAGAAAGAAAGAAACAAACAAACAAACAAACAAAGAAACTCCTGGAAGGCCATAAACCAAAAACAGGAAAAGAAAAAAGCATTGAATTTTCCTCTTGGCCTCAGTGTACACAAGCTGATTTGTTCAGGCCCCAAATGTGTGTATGTGTGTATCTTTGTGTGTATGTTTGTATGGTGTCTGTCTATGTATCTGTGTGTTTCTGTGTGTCTGTGTGTTTCTGTGTGTCTGTGTGTATTTGTGTGTATATGTGTGTATATGTGTGTAGTGTCTGTGTCTGGTGTCTATTTGTGTGTCTGTGTGTGTCTCTGTGTGTGTATATGTGTGTGTAGTGTCTGTGTGTCTGTCTGTGTGCTTGTCTGTGTGTCTATGTCTGTGTGTGTCTGTGTGTGTCTATGTGTCTGTGTCTGTGTGTCTATGTGTCTATGTGTCTGTGTCTGTGTGTCTGTATGTCTATGTATCTGTGTCTGTCTGTCTATGTGTCTGTATGTCTGTCTGTGTCTGTATATCTGTGTGTCTGTCTATATCTATGGCTGTGTCTATGTGTATGTCTTTGTGTCTGTGTGTGTGTGTGTCTGTTTCTATGCTCCCAGAATTCCTTGCCTTTCATGAAATTAGCCATTGATCAAAAAGCCAGAGATGCAAATCAAGAGGAAGCTGGAAGCATGCCAGGGACCACAATACAAACTTAATTACCTAAGGAAAACTACAAGAAAGACTTTTGTTTTCCATCGAAATCTCCTCCCCGGGCTGTTAGCTATGTCGTACACGGGCCCAATCGATATATTAGCGCTTGAGAACCAAAGTCCCTTGGAATAAATTAATCTGTCAGGGAAAGCAATAAACAAAGAACAAATTAACATGTTTTAAGACATTGCTTAAATTTTCATAAATATAGATCTTGAGATGGAATGATGAGCTCCCAGGGGCCAGAGCTAATATTTGGTTGTAATTAAGAACTGTTCTTTCATGTTTCTTCTGATGTAGGTGGGAAATCAGCCCCATGCTTGCTGAGTTCTGCCTTGTGCTTCCTCACAAATGCCACTGTTTACTTCATTAGTAAGAAGTGTGTGCCTCACAAGTTATGCTAGAACACTTGGTATGTTTCACCTCTAGCTGATGTTAAATTATTGAAATGCATAAACACACACACACACACTCACAAAGGTACTTGCAGAGATTCCTTTAGGGATCTGCATGCATTAACATACTTGACATTTAAATAGACACAATCACATAATACACCATAGACCAGGCCATCTAAGAGGCTTAGGCACAGCTGACAATGTCCCTGCTGTGTCCCACACTGTCTACAGATGTGGAGTAACTTTGCTGATGATTGACAAGAAGGACATGTCCTAGGTAAGTTTTCTCCTTTACATGGACTCATTTATACACAAGAACCAGAAACCTAACCTCAACTAGCTCAGGCCAGAACACGGTTTGTCTCCAGACTTACACTGATATCTTTAAGCCACTCTCTCTCCATGTGGCTCCATGCTGCTTACTCAGCATCTGGCATCCTCAATGCTGACAGAGTGGCCATGGCCAACCTGAGCCCCAGTCACCAAGAGGTATGCCTCAGGACAGGAGCTGTCTTTGCAATGTCTGTATCTCAGCATTCCTAGCGGACTCCGTTCTACTTGGGTTCTGTGCCCATCCTTCAGATAACCACTAAAAGCAGAAAAGAGGCCCTGATGGGTTGGGCCAATTTGTCTAACTTGATTTGAGGTGGCAGAAAGGAGTAATTATCCACATCTGTGTAAATTCTTGGATTGTGTCTATTAAAACAGAAGAGCAGTGATGTTAGGCTGACCACAATGACCAGTCTCTACACAGAAACTTTTATTTCTAGTGTAGTTGTCATGCTTAATTACTGAATGTGCTAATTCACAGAAAAGGAGGCCAAAACATGATCTTTGCTTATAGAGAAACTCTGAGGCTCTATAGACAAAACTAGTGCAGTAGAGGACCAAAGTGTCCTACCAACGTCTAGACCAGACAAAACCTTGCTCTCAGTAGCAAACACAGTAGAGCAAGGATGGGAGGTGTGGCTCAGTCAGTGGAGTGCTAGCCTAGTGTGTGTGACGCTCCGGGGTTCCATCCCAGCACTGGTGGGGGCATACCTGTTATCTGGGTAGAAGCAGGTAAGTCTGAAGTTCAAGATCATCCTTGGTTATACAGAAAGTTCCTAGGACAACCTATAATACATGAGATTTTAGTTTCAGGACAGAACACAAATAAAGTAAAATAAAATAAAATAAAATAAAATAAAGGAACAATGCAAATTGGGGTAGTGTTCTCAAATAAGTCAAATAACTGCTACCCAGATGTTTTCTAGTTTGTAAATATATGTGTAATAAGTTGTCCTGCGCTACCGTCTCGCCAGCAAGAATGACTCGGCACACATAGGATCCTTCTGCAGTAAAGCTTTAATGCATCTTGAGAGGGAGAGCATAAGCTTGCCACGAGTGGAGACCCAGAACAATAGAACACCCGTCCCTTATATAGGTCACAGCGCTTGCCTGGGACATGGAGCTTCCCCATTGGCTCCTGCACACCAGGCCAGATGACGACGAGAGAGGCTGAGACTCTGAGGTGGAAAATTACCAGGTGCATGCGCACTAGCCTGTTTACAACTTGTCCTCGGCCGAATGTAGGCGCCATCTTGTAATGGCGGATGTGGGTGCTCAGGCGGCTCCCAACATCTCCCCCTTTTTATTTCTGTAAGCAAAGTAGGACACTCTTAAGAGGGCGGAGACAGAGGTCAAATCCCCTGACCAAAAGGTTGGGCCTTGTACAGGAGAAGACCCCTAAGCTCATGCGCGCCCGAGGTTTTCCTGACCCGCCCAGTGCCGTTTTTTAGAGGGAGGGAAACTAGGGCACTCAACCCTCATGCAGATGACATATCTCCCAAGGTGGCCCGCAACGATGGCCGCCTTGTGCGATGCTTTGCTCGACATCCCTCAAGAGCTGCTCAGACCAAACATTCTACCCAGTGCAATGAGACTAGACTCGCGGGTGTGCAAGAACTGTCTGGCTGGCGACCTACTGCTATTGTTTAAGCATGGACAGCCAAACACCGGCCGGGGCGCTTTGTTCTAAGGCAACAAACCACCTTGTCTCTTTTAGTCTGGGCCCTGAGTTTGCAGATGAGCCATAGGAGGAACACCAACCCACAGCAAAGCACTGCTCCAAACAATCCCACCCCCACCCATTCCTTGAAATAAGAAATTGCCGAGGAAATCCTTGAAGAGAGGCCCTCGGGTCAAGGACAGGTCAAGACCGGTGGAGTTGATCTGAATAATTGCTGTCGGCAGTTCCCGCAGGGTGTCATCAAATTTAAGGGTCCAATTCTGTAACATATACTGTAAAAGACTTTTAGACAGGTTAGCTGCTTTTGTAAATCTATCATATTGTATGGAAGTAACACAGAGTCCTGGCAACTTTTGTTCACAGCCCAATTGCGCTAGCTGTCAAAGGACATCCAGTTGTTCTTGAATAAGATCAATGTGCTGGTTAACCAGCATTAGGTCCCTCTGGACTTGAGTATTGGCGGATACCTGTCTGTCTAGAGCTAAGGTGGCAGCTGCAGACAACTCATTAATGGTATTGGCGGTCTGCATCGTTCCAGAGAGCGCAAGGGCCGACGCAGTGACGGCCCCTGTAACTGCAGCCGCTGCCACCACACCTATGATAATGGCAGAGATACCAAAGTCTCTTTTCTGCCTGAATACAGTCTGATCCGCCGCAAAAGGACCTTGGCCAGTTAACATATCAAAGGTCCAATCTCTCTGTCCAGGGGTCGGTGCCGTAGCATTGGCTCTGGCTTGAGCTTGTGCAGCTTCATGCCATAAAGCCTTCCACTCCATATATTGGCCCATTGTAGGGAGCGCAGCCTTGGCCAGCATCTGCCAATCGGCGGGAGTCATGGACGCCCCGGCAAATCTCTCTAACATTACTATAGTAAAATTAGCATTTACCCCATACTTTCGGACCGCTTCAGCCAGGTCTTTAATTTGGCTGTACTCTACTTTGTCTTTAATCTCTCCCTCGTCTTTCGACTTACCAGGAGGTCCGTTTCCATTGCTGAGATTTCTTTCCCTTTGGGTACCCCTCCTCTCACTCCATCCGGTTTCTGACATGGTGTCCTGGACCCTATCAGGGGTGATTTGCCTCTCCCTTACAGCATCTACACAGGCCCTACCTTGTTCGCCGCAATACAAAGACAGTAAAACCAAAATGAGGGCACTTAACACAATTAGCAAAACTTCAAATCCCAAATCAAGATCCAGGGTCAACATGCCTATCCGAACCTACCTCCCTGCAGTTCTGAGTCCTCCCTGTTTCCAGGGGGTCTCCAAAGGTGCTTGATGATGACAAAGTTTCCCGGGTTTCTGCACCAGATGTCCCGCGCTACCGTCTCGCCAGCAAGAACGACTCGGCACACATAGGATCCTTCTGCAGTAAAGCTTTAATGCATCTTGAGAGGGAGAGCATAAGCTTGCCACGAGTGGAGACCCAGAACAATAGAACACCCGCCCTTTATATGGGTCACAGCGCTTGCCTGGGACATGGAGCTTCCCCATTGGCTCCCCGCACATCAGGCCGGATGACGCCACGAGAGAGGCTGAGACGCTGAGGTGGAAAATTACCAGGTGCATGCGCACTAGCCTGTTTACAACTTGTCCTCGGCCGAATGTAGGCGCCATCTTGTAATGGTGGATGTGGGTGCTCAGGCGGCTCCCAACAATAAGTGGCTTATGGCTTGCTACTATTAAAGCATACACGGGGTTCATTATCAGTTGAGAACTTCTAAATGCTAATTCTGATGACCAGTTTCATAGCTCCACACTCTGAGGGACTGTGGATAAAGTCTGAGTCGTACATTCTGATATGAGATGCTTTTCTGGTTAATGAGTAATGGAAATGTACTCTTCAGAGCGGCATCAGTCTCTGAGCCAAAGAGTCTACAACTCCTAGAGGTGAGGGAAATGGCCGGAACCAAGTATCAAATATACAAGTCCATGGGAGCCATTTCCACCCAAACTTCCACACCAGCCTTTAGCATAGACTCAAAGAATGACTTGACCCTCTGCAGTGGAGGAAGACACAGTTCAATTCCGCCCCCCCCATGGTGTTCACTGTATAGATGATTTTAAAATACAGACCAGGATAAAAATGTCACAAATGTAGAGAAGGGTAAGGAGAACGGCTCTCCAGTAGGTACCTCAGAGGTCTGGTTTACATATTAAACTAGGCACTAACAGCACAGCTCATGGGTAGGAAACGTACTTAGCATGCTTGACACTCTCATTTGAACGCCAGCTCTACATAAAGTAAATATCATGTACCAAACATGTTATTTAAATGAACAAAAAGTTCAAGCTACCCAAGAAGAACATAGTAAAAACTATATTTTTCTCACAAGCCTTGCTCCAAGTTCCTGCAAACAGTCTCATATAGTATGATATGCAAACATACACCTATGTGGTCATACATTTATGTAAGTCACACTAATCACCCCTTCCTCAGGCACTGTGTGTGTGTGTGTGTGTGTGTGTGAGAGAGAGAGAGAGAGAGAGAGACAGACAGACAGACAGAGAGACAGAGAGAGAGAGTGAGTCCAGCTTGTACAGCCTCTATCCTTCCAGATGGTGCCTGAGCCAAGCTTGTCACAGACCGACCCTTAGTCTCCTGCTGACTTTTAATGCTGGTCCTTGATTGCCAATGACCCCAGGCTGGACTGGCTCCTCAACACATTTAACCCCTCTCTGCTGGGTCCCTGTCTCATACAAGAGGAAAGGCTGGTGAGAGCTTGAAATGAGAAAGTGCCAAGTGAGCCAGGGCTTTCCACCCTTCCGGAGCTGGTGGCCCGTTTCCCAGCATCATCAGGGATGGCCAAGATCACTGCACCAGAGAGCTGCTGCTAATACAATTTTCTCTATACCACCAAATAAATGCTACCCCGTTTCTGATTGTTAATATTTTATTTGACTATGCCCAGACAATCAAGTCCCTGAATGTTTCCTGTGGAGGTCAAGACCTAAGGACCATTGAATGTAATCCCTGAAAACAGATGCACTTGGCAACTTAAAATTTAATCACACTAGAATTTTGAGTCCTAGACTCAGTGGCCAAGGCAGCTTATGTTTGTCAGCACATAGAGTCAGAGCAAAGAAACTTGAGGAAGGAAATGATTAATTTCCCTGTCAAGACCTAAATCACTTGTGTGATACTGAGACACCAGTTTTCAAAGAAGTTGATTACAGCAGCCAGTATTTCCTTCAGTTAAGCTTGGTTTGGCCTCTTCGACATGGTAAAGAAAGTCGATAATGCAGTTGGTGAGAATCTCCATTCCAGCAGAGAGACTAGAGGCAGGAAGGGATGGGAAGTCAGGCTGTTGGTATTGTCTCTGTGTTGGGTTTTATTAGCCTCACATCAAATTTTAAAACAAGGCAAAGACATTTAGTGGTTCAGTACTACTCTAAAGAAATAGGATCTGATTTTTTTAAAGAGAGACTATTGTGTTTTGTTGTTGTTGTTGTTGTTGTTGTTGTTACATTGGTGTACTCGTATGGTACACATATGCCCCATAGCTCTTGTGGATGTCAGAGAACAACTTGACACAATCAATTCTCTTCTTCCACCACTGGGTCTCAGAAATTGAACTCGAGTCACTGGGTTACTTGGAAAGTGCCTTTGAACCATCCTGACAATCAAAACTCTGAATTTTGGTTGGTTGTTTGGATTGGATTTTTCAAGACAGGGTTTCTCTGTGTAGCCCTGGCTGCCTGGAACTCACTGTGTAGAGATCTGCCTGCCTCTGCCTACTGATTGCTGGGATTAAACACTAGCGCCATCTCGATCCACTTAAATCTGTTTTTGGGTTTTTTTTTAATCATTATTTTTAGTTTATATGTTGGGCATTTTGTCTGTGTACCATGTGTGTCTGGTGCCTGAAGAGACCAGAAGACAGCAAAAGATCTCCTGAGACTAGAGTTACAAGTGGTTGTGAGCCACCATGTGGCTGCTAGGAACTGAACCCTGCTTGCTCTGCTGGCCAGTGAGTACTCTAACCACTGGGCCCTCTCTCCGGTCCCCAAAACTCTTCTTGACTGGAACAGAAAACTGAGAGATTGGTGCCCCACTCTTTGCATGACTCTTTAAATCTTTATAAGCGAGTTAGAAGTTAGACAGGATTGTATTTTGTAATATACAAAGGAAAATCCCTCCCTGACCCCACCCCGATATTCAACACAATATAGGAAAAGAACCCCAACAATGATATTTCTTGGCTTTTTCAGAGAATACAGCTGAAATAACAGCAATGGTGAGATTTTTCATCACCACAATTTCATTGGTTTTTCTTTCACATCGTTTATGCAAAAGGAAGCCACGCCTGTGATTTTGGTTCCCTGTTAGATGTTTCCTACTTCTGATCAGTTCCCAGAGATTGAGTTGCCAGTCATTTGTATGTATCACCTCCCTTAGCCTCTTCATTCATCTGATGACAGCCTTGCCGGTGTATAAAATAGTTGAGAATTCAGACTTAGGTTGGTGTTTGCACAGCTGTACCATGTTAACCCGGACATTAGCCACAGCTGGGCAAAGGCCGACCAGGTGAGATTATGATGTTGGGGAGAATAGTAAGAGGCATGATCTCATGTAGCCCAGGATGACCTAAAACTCACCAAGTAGCTGAGGATAACCTTGAACTTCTGAATTTCCCACCTCTACTTCTCCTCCTTCCTGTCCTCCTACACGTATTGTGTGTGTGTGTGTGTGTGTGTGTGTGTGTGTGTGTGTGTGAGAGAGAGAGAGAGAGAGACAGAGACAGACAGACAGACAGACAGACAGATGGGGGGGGGGAACAAGCAGCTTTGGAGTTGGAAGACCCTAAGCATGAATCTCTGAGTACAGACTTGGTCTTGATGATAAGACCTTTCTTTGCAGCAGTGACATGAAGAGGAAAGATCTAGAAGGAGGACAGGCACATGTCACCATGCCTGGCATACCTGGCAGAAGCAGGCACCAAACTTAGGGCTTCACAGATGTATGCTAGGCAAGCACTCTTCTAACTGAGGCACATGGCCATCCCTTAAAGAAATTTGGTTTTTAATTCATTGATGTAAAAATATGTTTAAAAATAGTACAAGTGATTTTTAATTATGTTGAAATTTAATTAAATGAGTGCCAGGTTGAGAAATACTACCCTACAACACGATAATGTTAGAAAACGGGACATGCCTGTACTATCTCTTTCACAGCAAGCAGCCTAGTCCAGCTACGTTAGGCCCAGAAAGGAGAATTTCCTTGATTGGTTGAGCTCCAGAGAAACCTTAAAACACAGATGGTGAGGCAGGCAGTTTGGACACCACCTCTAATCCCAGCACTCAAGAGGTAGAGGGAGGTAGATCTCTGAGTTTGAGGACAGCCTGGTCTGCAGATCTGCACAGAGAAACTGTCTTGAAAAATAAAACAAACAAAACCCCACATGTGCTTGGGTGGAGGGTGGTGGTGTTTGCAATCCAAGCACTGGTTATTCAAAAACAGTGGAAATAATTTCTATTCCCTGAAGAGGAAATTCTATATATTAACCCTATTCCATCTACAGAAAGAAAAGTATGCAGCCATTAGAAATAACAAAGTTTAGACTATCACTGGATAGGAAGTAAGAAACCTGTCCCAGCCATCACTACTAATAGAAGAAGGAGATTAAAGAGTTGAGACCATTGGAATATCACCTCTAACTTTTTTGACCGTTGTGCTTATTTAATACTGTAAAACAATGTATGTTAAAGAGATACATGATTTTCAGAATAGGCTAATCACATGTATGTATGCATGAGTGTTTGTTCATGAGTGTGTGTACATGAGTGTGTGTGCATGTGTATGATCGTGTATGTATGTGTATGTGTGTGCATGTGTGTGTGATCATGTGTGTGCATGTGTGTATGCATGAGTGTTTTTTCATGAGTGTGTGTGCATGAGTGTGTGTGTGCATGTGTGTGATCATGTGTGTACATGGTGTGATCATGTGTGTATGCATATGTGTGTGTGTGTGTGTACACGTGCATGAATATACACTTGCACATTCCAGCCCCCAAGTTATGAAATGGTTTTCAGGGAAAATTTTTGCCATATCTCTAACTAGTTTAATATTCCATGCAGAAAATTTACAACTCTAGCATCTTCCACAGGCACCAATTTAACCCAGGGATGTTTTCTTTGTAGCAATTTTGTGATTTTGAAGGAAATTATTCATGACATAACATGGCAACTGGGAAAATTTGTATCTTTCCTTTCATCTTAGAGAGCAAGATCTGAATTACATGGATAGCCCAGGAAAAAAATCTCTCTCTCTCTCTCTCTCTCTCTCTCTCTCTCTGCGCATGTGTGTGTGTGTGTGTGTGTGTGTGTGTGTATGTGTGATTCAGAAGTCCACTAAGCTCTTAGTCTTTTCTGAATTTAGGCTTGGTCAGTTGAAAGCTTCTGAGAAAGTCCCAGTTTAAAACACACACTATCAGACACTTTCACACACTATGACACACTCACACACACCATACCAGAAACCAGGACCTAGACCCTGGGGGTGTGTGTTTGTTTGTTTGTTCATTTGTTTGTTTGTTGTTTGAGTTTGAGTCAGGGTCTCACTATGTAGCTCTGGATGCCCTGGAATTCCCTAAGTAGACCAGGCTGGCCTTGAACTCACAGAGATCTGCCTGCATTTACCTTCCAGGTACTGGGATTAAAGGTATGCTCTACCTTGTCCAACACCATCTTGGCACTTTAAGTCAAGAATCCTGTGAAAAAAAATCTGAAGGTAGATCAGGTGTGTTGGAGAGCTTTAATTGTCAACTTACCACAACCTGGAATCACCTATAAATAAAGTCTCCATGAAGGATTGTCTAGATTAGGTTCTCTTGTGAGCATAGCTGTAAGAGAGAGACTGTCTTGCATACATGAAGGTAGAAAGACCCATCATGACTGTGAACTGCACTACTTCATGGCTTGCATCCTGGACTGGATAAGACTAAGGAAAGCGAGCTGAACACAGCATGCATGCATGCTCTCTGCTCTTGACTGTGAATGTGCTTCTGAACACAGCATGCATGCATGCATTCTCTCTGCTCTTGACTGTGAATATGACTACCTACTTGAATCCCTTCCTAGCCTTCCCGCCATGATGGACTGTAACTTGGAATTATGGCCTAAAATAACACCTCCCCCCAAAGGTACCTTTTGTCAGGCTTATTTTATCAGAGCACTGGAAATCAAACTAAGACACCAGGAGAGGAGACCTATGCTCAACCAACCTTGAATCCCTCCAATATAAAAGCAAGGGATCAAATCAGAGTTACCTTCCAAGTGCATGATTTCAATGTGAAAATCTGAACTCCCAAGGTAGATTTCTCTCTTCTTCATCTCTGTAAAGGTTCTGAGCATTCCTGAAACAGCTCACCCCTCAGGATACAACAGGGACAAGTGGTTTCTTACCCTTTGGGAAGATTCTGTAGATGGCCCTGGTAAGGGTCTGCACATTGTTCTCAGCTTTCCACCATGTGATTCTTACTGGGTGGGAAAGGCTCTCTAGCCAGGAACCATCTTTCTCGGCCCTGGCTGCACATTAAAGGCAGCTAAGGAGGTTTTATGTTTCCATATGTATGTCCAGGCACTGATGCTTTAAAAATTGAACAGCTGGTATAGTTTGAAGGAACTAGCCCCAGTGAGCCTAAAACCCTGAGGTGGTGGTTGCAGAGATGTTACCTTTTAACCAGCTGTATGCCAAGCTTATGCCAAGCTTTAGGTTGGTTTGTCCTTCCCAAAATAAGATGAAGTAAGGAAAAAGATATTTTTTAGTTGAAACAAGGTTCATTAGACAGAAGTAAAATAGGAGAAGCCCAGATCCAGAAAAGGCAGGTCATGTTCTTGGAAGCTACTTCCCAGAAGTATTACATGAGAACTATGTAGAATGATCAGCCTCATCAAAGAGAGATTGTCCAGCTAGCAGCTGGTTACTGTCCCTTCTAAACACCCCAAGAACATCAGATGAAGAGTGATGCACCCCCTTTCTGCATGGAGTTGGCAGGGCTCAGTACATGAACTGTGTGACTCTGGTGCTATTAAAATATCCCTAGGGGTATAGCTTGTAATCCCATATGGGCTTTGCCATCTGTAAATCTAGAACAGTGAATGCTCTGTTTGCTTCAAGAGGATGTTTGCCTTGGCAAGTGATGCTGGGAATGCATTATCCATAAAATGGCAATCAGATCAGCACTCACTGCTCAGAAATCCACCACACCTGCTAGGAATCATTCGAGGGAGCCAGTACCAGTGACTGCCCCTGCCTCCTCTCCTGTTGTCATCCCAGGACTTTTGTTTCTTGGTCTGTCCATCCCTCAGAGACCAAGAACCCATCCTGTTCCCCAGGCTGGAGAATATTGGCTCATGCCCCATGCTGCCCTCCCATATGGCCCTTGCTGCCCACAATCCTACCAAAGAACATTGTAGAGTAAGTGCATCAGTTGCGGGTGGCAAAGGTGGATGCAAAGTTATAGAGAACAGTGTTGGAGGGAGCTCTCATAGCTGACATCCTCATAACTCAGCCGGTCAAGTAGAGGAGAGGAAGCCATTCCCTTCCTAATCTCTGGGATCCCAGGAGAGAACTGCAGGGGCTTACGTTGTGCATGAGTAAAAGCTGCCAGATTTGACAACTAAAAATATGGTAAACTGGGGGGCTGGTCTGATGTTTTGACAGGATATGAGTGTGTTCTGTTCCCAGCACCTACAGGGTGGATTACAGCCTTCCATAACTCCAGTTCCATCCAGAGGACAAAATATCCTATTCTGGCCTCTGTGGACACCAGCATGCACACACAGCACATCCATATATGCAGTGCACATCCATGCATGCAAGTAAAACATTCATACACATAAAAGAAAAGAAATAAATTTACTTTTTAAAATACAGTATACCACTGGGTGTGGTTGGCACATGCCTTTAATCCCAGCACTCAGACAGCAGGAGGCAGGCAGATTTCTGAGTTCAAGGCCAGTCTCGTTTCTACAAAATTAGTTCCACAACAGCCAGGGCTACACAGAGAAACCCTCTCTTGAAACAAACAAAACAACACAACAAGAAAGAAAATATAGTATACCCAGGTAAGTTTGACTCTCAGGAAAGCAACCAGAAAATTTTTAATTTTTTTCAAACTTTATTCCAAAAAAAAAAACCAAAAAACTATTGCAAGTAAAAAAGAAAAAAAAAGAAGAAAGAAAATATACAAATACACACTGACATTAATCAGGCACAAAGACTACATACTACTCAATAAATTTCTATACAAATTAAAATGGAAACTATGATGCTTCACACTGGATTTTATTCTTTCACTATCAAATGCATTTGTATGCTCTTGTCCATCACAAAAAAGTGAAAGATTCACGACAGAGTTAAAAGTGAGATAGTTCTATATCCTTTTCCATATCTCCTGTTCACCACCTGCACTCAGACCCCCTTAATATTAAGCTTTTCTTGTCCTCTCTTCTACATGTTATACTGTA
The DNA here is from genome assembly GCA_019843965.1 of Rhynchomys soricoides. NCBI lineage: Eukaryota > Metazoa > Chordata > Mammalia > Rodentia > Muridae > Rhynchomys > Rhynchomys soricoides. The sequence continues at coordinate 6,635,923 of JADRCH010000029.1, read as the reverse complement.
CCCACATGCTCATTTATTTACATACATACATTTATACATACATATACACACACACACATATATTGTTGGCTAGGTTCTGCAAATGAGGGAGAACATGATATTAGCTTTCTAATTGTATTTCATTAAACAAAGATTTTTCCCCAATTACTTACTTGGTTACTAATAATGGTGCCCACATTTTTTTTCCACTGACAAGGCACTACAACGTGGCTACATTCTTTGCAGAACACTATGACACAGAGACATATTAAGCTTAGGAAAAACTCTAATCCCATACTAAGCTAGATGACTGGATTATGACAGATTCCATAGACTACAGACACCATATGCTTAAACACAATGTTTTTTAAATTTATGGGTGAAATGTTAAACTTGGTGAAATTTTAGCCATAACTTAATTGCATCTAAGACTCTGAAGGATAGCCATCCACAAAAGAGCATTAGTTGAGCATCACATCTTTTCCGAAGCTTTGTCAGCTGAGGGAAGGACAAACACAAGGCTCGGATCAAGTGTAAACATTATACAAAGTCCTGCCAAAATGAGCTGAACTCCAGCTGAACCTAAAGCTACTTCCGCTCAGTCTTTGGAGTTTCCATGGGTAGAGTTCCTGTAACATTCGAACTTCTGCGGGAGAGCAGATGGCAGCCTTGTACTACCATGTTCACAAAAGCCTGAACTCTCGAGATGCCTGCTCATTAATCTTAGAAATCAGGAAGGAAAGAGCACATGAAGGCCTCGGCGCCTTGCAGACTGCCATGTTGCAGAATATGGACCTTGAAAGCAAACAGGAAGTGGTTATATTGGAACCATCAGGAGTCTGCCTTAGTTCCAGCAAAACCTGTGCAGTGGACCTATTTGCCAAACAGTTTTCCAGGTACTGGAATGCCAAGGGAAGCTGTTGGGGCCCTCAACAGGCAATATCATCTTGTAGGCCAGTTAGTATGCTTTTAACTGAGCTTCTATTCAGCTTGAAACTTTTTTTTCCCTCGTAATCCTAGCACTCAGGAAGCATAGGCAAGTCGATCTCTATAAGTTCAAGGCCAGCCTGGCTACATACTAAGACTATCTCAGAAAAACAAAACCTACAAAAGAAATAAAACCCTCACAAACAAACAAAAGGCACTTGATTAAGACAATACCCTGTCGTATAGATGTATGTGTTTTAGAGGTAAGAGACACAGGGTTGAGCCTCTTAATCTGCCTCTGATCTTGGATGTTATTCAAAATTTATCTGTTCCAGTCTCTCTTGGTGGGTCAGTATAGGGGCATCCAGAATGGACAGCTGCAAGTGTCTGCAAAGTTAGTGTTTTTCTAAGCATAGCTCTGTCAAAATTGAAGAAAAAAAAAATCAAGCTTTAAAAGTTCATATTTGTCAGCTCCCTTGCCGGCAGGTCCAGGTGAGAGGAGAGAACCTGGTCCAGCTGAGTCTGTCCGGAGCTGAGCAGGATGGCAAGTGTCGATGGCCCAAAAGAAACACGCCAGGCCAGGAATCTTGTCAAAGCAGGAACTCTATTAAACTAGGCACTTGCTTATATAGAGAAGCTAGAAGGTGGGCACTTAGGTATGGGAAGAGATGGCGTCGGAGGTGAGAAGGGGAAGGGGTAACTGACAGGGCCAATGGCAAAGCTTCACATCAGAAATGGTGGGGCAGAGGCAGGTCTTGCTGAGTCACCCTGAAACGGAAGTGATTGAGACAGGTCTCAAAACTTGAGCCAGGCTTAGGCTTTCCCACAAGGCCACAGAAACTCAAGCCAGGCTCAGATTTGTCCTCAAGGCCCAAACCAGGGCCAAAACGAGGCCCAACACGTATTTAAGAAACATAATTTGCTGCTCCTAATGGTCTTTGCTGAGCTACTCTATCTTCAAAATTCCTCCAAACATAAGATAAATGCTTCAGGACACTGTCCCAGGCAACAAAAGTAAAACTAATCAAACAACTGTACATCAAGATAAAAGAAACTTTTATTCAACAAAGGAAATAATCGACAGAATAAAGAGACAGAAACTTAGAATGGAAGAAAATATTTTTAAGCCACATGTTTAAGGAAGAGTTAATATCTAGAGTATAAGAAACTAGAAAAGCTGACTAGCAAAACTAAAAAGATTATTTAAATTACCACACATACACAAAGTAAAGAAATAAATTTAAAATGTAAAGACTTTTTAAATTAGCCCCATGGTGGGAGTGTACATCTTTAATCCCAGCACTCAGGAGGCAGAGACAGGCAGACCTCTTACAAATTCGAGGTCTATGGAAAGAGTTTCAGGGTGGCTAGGGCTACACAGAGAAACCCTGTCTTGAGAAACTAATAATAATAATAATAATAATAATAATAATAATAATAATAATAATAATATATGCATGTGTGCCTGAATGTGGGTGTCCACAGAGGCCAGAAGTATAAAATTCCATACAGCTGGAGTTACAGGTGGTTGTGGACCATCTAGAGAAGCAATACGGACTCTTAACCACTGAGCCATCTCTCCAGACCCCTCCCTCCAACCCCATTTTTTAAAGAGCCAGTAAGATGGCTCAGCAAGTAAAGATTTAGTTAGGGTTTCTATTGCTGAGATAAACACCAGGACCAAAAGCAACCTGGGGAAGAAAGGGTTTATTTCAGCTTAGAGTTCCACATCACACTCCATCAATAAAGGAAGTTGGGCAAGGCAGGAACTTAAGTGGGGAAAGAACTTGCAGCCAGGAACTGATGCATAAGCCATGGAAGAATAATGCTTACTAGCTTGCTTCTCATGGCTTGTTCAACATTCTTCTCTTGGTTTTTTATTTATTAAATTTGGTTTAGGTTTGGGTTTTGGTTTCGGTGTTTCAAGACTGACTTCTCTATGTAACTCTGGCTGTCCAGAAACTTCCTTTGAAAACCAGGCTGGCCTCCAACAACTCACAGATTGTACTGGGATGAAAAGGGCATGACACCACACACCATAAGCCTTCTTTCTTATGGCACCTAGGATTACCAGCCCAAAGATGGCACTGCTCACAGTGGCCTCCCATATCACTAATCAAGAAAACATGCTACAAGCAAATCTCATGGAGGCATTTTCTCAAATGACTTTAGCTTGTGTCAGGTTGACATAAAACTGAGGAGGACAGGCACCTACCACCACATCTGACAACTTCAGAACTTTGGTTCTGGGAACTTTGGTTCCCAGAGCCTACATGGTGGAAAAAAAGAGAACTGTTATCCTCTGACACTCAACAAATCACAAGCATATGTGTGCATATACAAACATACAAACATACATACATACATACAAACATACAAACATA
>JADRCH010000029.1:6588442-6632623 GCA_019843965.1 Rhynchomys soricoides | reverse complement strand
ACATACATACATACATACAAACATACAAACATACATACAAACATACATATATGTAAAATAATAGTAATAAACCTAAACAGATACTTACCAAAAGAATCTACAGAAAAGGGCTGGCAAGATGGCTCAGTGGTTAAGAGCACTTGTTGCTCCTCCAGGGGACCTGGGTTTGGTTCCCAGCGCCCACATGGCTGTTCAGAACTATCTGTAATTCCAGTTTCAGGGAATCCAAAGCCACCTTCTGGCCTCCTCAGTGGCCACCTGACATACACATGGTGGACAGACATGCAGGCAAAACAGCCATATGCATAATAATAATAATAATAATAATAATAATAATAATAATAATTTTTTAAATAAAAAATACTACATTATATAGCAATTTTTCTACAGGATATATGCCCAAAGGAAATGATGTCACTATGTCAATCCTACATCCTTTAAAACACTTTTCACAATTACCAAGAAATGAAAACAACCTAAGGGTCCATCAGGTGATGCTAAAAAGAATGTGGTCCGTATGCACACTAGGCTTCTACTCAGCTATAGCAAAGAGTGAAGCACTAAAGTTTAAACAATGTGGATAGAACTAGGGATGATTATTTGAAGTAAAAAAGACAAGGGACCACACCTGCCATTGGTGCATGGGCTAAATAGGAGTTTATCACACAGAGGTGGAATGTTGGCTAGCAAAGGCCAGGAGACTCAGAAGGAGGAAGAAAGGGAGAGCATCAATCAGTGCACACAGTTCAAATAGGAATATGACAGTCTACATGCCACAGCAGTCTACTGGGCGTTTCAGAGTCAGAAGAAGGAAGCTTGAATTTTTCCCTCTTACAGAAATAATGTTAAATATCTGAGATGGTAGATATGCTTGACCTAACTTAAATATTACCTAACATATGCATAGAATCATCATATGGCAGCCCAATAATGTGTAGATTTTAATGGTTTTATATACCAGTTAGCTCTTGGAATTTAGAAAACAGCATACAAAAATGTATAAGAAAATTTTTCTCTATAATTTCCACACAAAGTGGGAATTTCTATTGAGGTTAAAATATGATTTTAAACAGAAAACTCCAATTTTTTTTAAAAGATTTATTTATTTTTATTGTGTGTGTATGTGTGCTTTGCCTGCATGCACGTGTCTATGCACCTTGCTCATGTAGCCAGTGGAGGTCAGAAGAGAATGTCAGAGCCTCTGGAACAGAGTCACAGACGGTGGTGAGCCGCCATGTGAGTTCTGGGAATTGAACCTGGGCCTTCTTTGAGAGCAGCCAGTGAGTGCTCTTAACCACTGAGTCCTCTGTCCACATCCCCCCAACTCTTCTTGTGAATAATTAGTTTGTCATAAACATTCTGTTCAGGAAATGCCCTCTTTGCTGTCCTATGAGATCCTAGGACAATGTCCTTTGCTTAGTGTGTGTATCGACAAGTTAAAATTACTGAGTCTTTTTTTAAGATTTAAAAAATTTAAATATATGAGTTATGTGTGTGTGCACCTGTGTGTGCATGTGTGTGTGTGTGCATGAGTGTGAGTGCCCAAGATCAGAACATCCAATTGTTCAGGAGCTAGAGTCACAGGTGGTTGTGGGCCTTCTGACATATAATCTAGGAACTGAACTCAGGTCTTCTATAGAATAGCAAACACTCTTAATCATTGAGCTATCTCTCTAGTCTGAACCGCTGAAGGCTCAGATATCCAACCAAAAGGACATCAGAGTCCACAAAAATCATTTGCTTAGAAGGGGAACAAGCCATGGCTTCTCTGCCATGTGGTTTCTTAATCTCCAGTCCACTCTAGGTCCAGGATTTGAAATCAAGGCTAAATCAAGAATCTGCCCCCACGAAATCAAGCAGTCATCCCTCTCCTCCTCCCTTATGTCACCTCCAGAGACCACACAGATCAGTGGCATGGTTCAAAGCACTTCAGTAAACAGTAGATCAAGCCATGCTCCCCTAAAGCACATCCCACTGAAAGATGTGCTCTCCCCAGGGGTATGTGTGCTCCAGATGTCTTTGAACTCTCACCATAAGATGTGGTGTGAGCAGTCCAGATTGCTCTGTTGTTCCTAACGGACTTTCCTACTCCAAGTACTCTCTAGGCAGAGGCTGGCCACCAACCAATTCGTGTCTCAGCAGTGTGGACAAACCAATTTGCTCTCTGTCACCCTGGCCAGATGATTTGGGTTGGAAATCTGCTACAAAGTTATAGATGCCAACCCGTGCTTATGATTATTGATTCCTGTCTGTCTGTCTGTCTGTCTGCCTCTCTCTCTCTCTCTCTCTCTGTGTGTGTGTGTCTGTGTGTGTTGGAGGGATTGTGATGACATTGCTCCTAGAAGGGGCAAAGCTTTATTTAAACAGGACCTGGCTTCTACCAAGTACATTTACACAAAGAGCCACTTCCCAGTTCATTCTCCCAACTCCCCAGCAAGGCTTACAGTGAAGTTTCCTTGTCTGCAGGTTCAGAAGAAGGTCTCTCACCGAAGCAGCGAGCACCTCGCAGACGGTGTCAGCAGCCCAAAATGTTGAGTAGCCCTGAGGACACCATGTACTATAACCAGTTAAATGTGAGTTCAAAGTGGCTGTAAAGCCGTTTTACCGGCTTTGTTTCCAGTTAATAATTCTGTTATTAATACCTGTTCCAGCCCCTCCAGCCCCACCCCCACCCTCTTCTGCTCTCCTCGTGAACATGTGCTTAGGCTCTTTATCTGTTGCTTTCATGTCAGGATGTCTGCCTTCACGGTGAATAATTGATGTGGTTTATCAAAGACGAGCAAGATGCATGCTTCATCAGGCTCACTTGAGCCCTTTGATCAAAAAAAATTATGCTGTGACTTCTGATATTATCAGCATCTGCTTGCATTCAACACAAAATCACTTTGAATTAAAAATTAACGACTTGGTGCTTTTCTTTGACTGTATGTTCTTGGCTCTACCCACAGGGAACTCTAGAATATCAAGGGAGCCAGAGGAAGCCAAGAAAACTTGGGTAAATATCTGTCTTCTTAGTTTTCAGCAACTGTAAACAGACGAGGTCCTTTGTGATATCACAGAAAAGGCAAAACTTTCCAGAGAGGCTTCTAAAAATACCCCACCCGGATATTGCCACCATTATTGACACTAGTGATTCTTTTTCACAGTAGCAAGTACATACAAACACTTGAATCCGTTCTGTCCAGAAAGGCTGAAATTGTCACCCAATAATAAATGTTATTCTCCTGATCATTCCAAGGAATTGTACTCATAATTGAAGATCAGCAGTAAGTGTATTAAATGCTCCTTCTACAAGTATGAACGTGTTTCCAGGTATAGACAGGCGCTCCTGCCATGCTTAACACTTCCCCAGGCTTAACACTTGCAAGGAGGAGTACCTGATCCATCCGTTTGTCAACCTCACAATGGAGGCCAGAAATGCCAGCAATAGTTGGCACCATTCTAAACTCTTGAGGACACCAGATGGAGGCAGACTACTTTACCATGTAAAAATCAAGTCACAATATGACCACAACTTTTAGACACTACTTACCAAGGCCCAGAAAGGTAAAAAGCTTCCTTATCAGACCCAAGATACTCCCTAGACATAGGGACATTCAGAGCTGGACAGGATGTAGCCCTCTCCAACCGACTGTACAACTTTACAGGAATGGTTGTGATATTTGTGTGATTTTCCCTGTTGAAAATTCTCTTTTCTTTGTTCCAGACAAGTCAAAGTGTTGGATGGGGAAGATCAATATTACAAATGCCTGTCCCCTGGGGCCTGTGCCCCTGAGGAAACCCACTCGGCCCATCCTTTCTTCTTTTCATCATCACCCAGAGAAGATTCCTTTGCTCAACACTGAGTTGCCCTCTCCAGCCCCAGTGTGTCCCAGGTAAAAGCAACCATGGTAACTGATCATCAAGAAGGCACTGTCCTGGAGTCAGCTTCTTTGGACATAATCTGGGTCCTGAACCTTGCTGAACAACTGACAGGTTCCTGAAGATTCTGTCTCTTGCTCCCCTTCACCTGCCCTGCAGCCTGAGTCACAGAACCTCTGTTCTCTTCATCCCTTGAGAACATATCTGCCAAGATAATTCAGTCCTTTAGGCTCCCGACAGCTAAGAAGAGGGTAGACAGACCCACCACAGGCCAGTCGTGAGATCTGATAAGTTGTCTAGTTTTTCTATCAAGTAGAATCCAGCAATCTCCTTCCTACCCTTCTTTACCCCCTTCCCCCACTTTGCTAGGGTTTTCTACATCTACTTCTTCCGGGTCAGGGTTTCATTGCTAAGGATACTGTTTCCAGGAAGAGTGGCCCATGATTTCTGCTTAGAAACAAATGTCAACATCTTTCAGATGCTTTCTACATGGCAAAATGAATGCCTCTGTTACACATTGTTACGTTAAGAAAGACTTTGCCTGATTAGTCTAGCTTGCCAAGAGAACCCAGTCACTCCAGCAATGAAAAGCAGGAGAATTGGGGTCTAAGTGCAGGGCCACCTGATTTTGTATATACATTCCCTGGCCAGCTGTCTATACAGGATGTGAGAGGTGGCAGAAGAGAGATCTCATCTGTCTATCTCTGTGTTTCTCTGACCTAGCTCAGGGCCTAGGAGAGTGGAGGAGTTACTTTTAGTCATAGGTGATGCATGAGTAACCACTTTTCTCACCGATAAGTTTTGATGTTTTGTTCAAGGTTGAGCTGTTCCTATTTAATGACATTATATGATGTCATACTCAATACAATTCCATACAAGCAGCTTTCTTGAGCACGTACATACCTGCAAGAACAATATGGAAAGTTGCTATGTGCTTTGAAAGCGAACCCGCTCGAAGACTCCTCTAGAGCAGATGGTCTTAATATTTTCTTTCTCTAAAATACTTTGTTGATTTCAGAAAAATACTTTAAAATATAGAAAAAATATTATTGTCAGGAATTTATTTTTCTTTAACGGAGGGCACTAGTAAATATACTCTGAACAGAAACAAGTGAGGTAGGTGTGTTAACTTTTCCCACGGAAGTGTGAACCAACCTCTACACGCACCAAATAAGACAACTGTGACAGACAGAAGAAAAAGAATCCACCCAAGTCTGGCCTGCTGAAGCTGTGGGTTTAACCAGGCTTCCTGAGGCTGGAAGGAAGGAACAGAGGCTAAGAGCACTTTTTCTTGCAAAAGACCTGGGTTCAGTTCCCAGCACCCACATGTCGGCTCACAAAGATCTGTAACTCCTGCTGGGCAGTGGTGGCTCACACCTTCAATCCCAGCACTTGGGAGGCAGAGGCAGGAGGATTTCTGAGTTCGAGGCCAGCCTGGTCTACAGAGTGAGTTCCAGGACAGCCAGGGCTATACAGAGAAACCCTGTCTCAAAAAAAAAAAAAAAAAAAAAAGATCTGTAACTCCAGTTTCACGAGAACTGATACGCTCTTCTGAACAAGACACACATGTAGTACACATAAGGCACACTTGTGGTGCACATACATACATACATACACATACATTCATACACATACATACATACATACACATACATTCATACACATACATACATACACATACATTCATACATACATACATACATACACATACATACATACACATACATTCATACACATACATACATACATACACATACATTCATACACATACATACATACACATACATACATACATACACATACATTCATACACATACATACATACACATACATTCATACACATACATACATACATACACATACATACATACACATACATGCAAGCAAGACACTCATACATCTATAATAAAATTAATTAATTGAGAAGAAAATAACTGGAGTTACAGACAGGAGCATGGCTGTAGGGCCGCTTACAGAGGATGGGCAGCTATACCACCAGAGAATAGCTGTCCCCATAGCAACAGCTAACCCCACAGGGAGAGGCAGGGTCTTATACACAGCCTTGCACACCTTTCCAGCTTCCACAAGAAAAATGTTAGTGAGCCCAGTCCTACCCTAACTTCAAGATGACAATGGCTACATCATGCCCAGAGGACAGAGCTCCACAGCAGAGACATTTAAAGAACTCAAAAGTTATAATATTATAAAAAACAGTTATAGACAATTTTAGTAGATAATTTTGCTTTTTAAAAAAGATAAGTTGTGGGATTTTCCAGCTCTTCATTGAAAGGGTAATGTTTCTGTGGTGTGAGAATAGAGCAGACAAAACAAAATTAACTTAGCTGCTTCAGAAAAAATGCTTAGGGTAATACTGTGATCGAGTACTCACATGTGCAGGGTTTAATCCCCAGAACAAAAAAGATGAAGAGATGAGAGGGAGAGAAAAAGCCTAGAATTTTTCGAGTGCCTTCGGAAATTCCGGTTTTATCATTGATTAATCTACTTGGATCAAACTTTTTCAAACTGTTGATAAAAATATTTATAATTTCCTGTATGTCCACATTCAATGTAATTGTAAATCTGCCTTGTTTCTTTCTCACTAAATTGTGTCTATGATTAAAGGTTAAAAAAAGAAATAAAGAATCACTAAACCCTAATTCAGAGGCTCTGTAATAATTAATGATACAGCTGTAACTCCAGGCAGTAGTTTTGAAACTGGTTGATGTCAAAGATAGCATGAATAAAATGGACTGTAGACTTTTCTCTTGGACTGTTCATAATGCCATGGATTCAACTGTGAGTCTTACATCAAGTAGATGATAATATATATTATAACCTGAAACTTTATTTTTATCAAAACAATAACCACTTGGCTGAAATTAAAAAGCAACAGTAATAATCCAGAAAGGCTGTACGAGAGATCTCATCCCTTCCCCATAAGAAGTAGTCTTTTCAATGTCATTTCAGAGTCTAGCCAGGCATGGTGTTACAGCCTATGTCTTAGTCAGAGTTTCTATTCCTGCACAAACATCATGACCAAAAAGCAAGTTGAGGAGGAAAGGGTTTATTAGCTTACACTTCCACATTGCTGTTCATCACCAAAGGAAGTCAGGACTGGAACTCAGCAGGGCAGGAAGCAGGAGCTGATGCAGAGGCCATGGAAAGATGTTACTTACTGGCTTGCTTTGCCTGGCTTGCTCAGCCTGCTTTCTTATAGAGCCCAAGACTACCAGCCCAGGGATGGCACCACCCACAATGGGCTGGGCCCTCCACCCTTGATCACTAATTGAGAAAATGCCTTACAGCTGGATCTCATGGAGGCATTTCCTCAAGGGAGTCTCCTTTCTCTGTGATAACTCCAGCTTGTGTCAAGTTGACACACAAAAACCAGCCAGTACAACTGACCCCTTGTCAACTTGACACACAAACACATCACTATTAAGCCTCAACCTTTACTTTCTTATTTGTCCCCAAAATCTAAATAACTTTAAAAGTCCCACAGTCTTTACAAATTCTTCCGCATTAAAATTTCAATCCCTTTAAACTATCCAATCTCTTTTAAAATTAAAAGTCTTTTAACTGTGGGCTCCACTAAAATACTTTCATCCTTCAAGAGGGAAAAATATCAGGGCACAGTCACAATCAAAAGCAAGATCAAACTCTAACTGTTCAATGTCTGGGATCCACTCACGATCTTCTGGATTCCTCCAACGGCCTGGGTCACTTCTCCATCTCTGCCCTTTGTAGCACACACCTTGTCTTCTAGGCTCCTGATGCCTGTACTCCACTGCTGCTGCTGTTCTTGGTGGTCATCTCATGGTACTGGCATCTCCAAAACACTGCTGTCTTCCGCTACAACTAGGCTTCACCTATAGCCTCTCACAGGTTCTCTTCATGGTGCCAAGCCTCAACTCCTTTGCATGACTCCTTCAGTCCTGGGCCATCACTTGCAACTGAGGCTGCACCTTCTCCAATGGCCTTCCATGGCCTCTCACAGTGCCAGACCTCAGCTGCTCTTCATGACTCCTTCATGCCTTCAAAACCAGTACCATCTGGGTGACTCTTACACATTACCAAGTCCAACCGCAGCATGAAGTGTAACCTTGGCTATTTCTAGAACACAGCCTCTTTATGAACTCAGAAAACACTTCCCAGGACAGTTTTTGGGAGTTGTGTATAACTCAGATCACATAGTAAGCAATCCTTCAGGTCTTATTTGTTTCATCTAATGTTCCATTGATGCTGCACACCTATATCGTGGGACATAAATATGATTTGGGTATTTTCATGAGTGTGTACTGTTCTAGTGTATGAAAACTGACAATGCTATTCTTTTAATGGTGAGATGTAAATTGTTTCCAATTTGGGGCTGTTTTGGAAATTGCTGCTGTGAGCATCACTGCATGTATGTCTATTGGTATCTACTCCCATGCTTTTCTGTTAGCCATGATCCTGGGATTAGAAGTGAAATGCAGTAAAGCATGTGCTTCTTCACTTGGGTAGCCACTGCCAGCTGTTCTCTAGAGTGGTTGGACCAATCTATAATGCCACTAGTAACTTAAGAGTGTCCCTGGTTGTCCGAGTTCATGCTAACTCATAGTATTACAGACTTTTTCACCTAGGAATTCCTGGGAATTCTGATTCATCTCTATTAGAATCTCACAATGGCTATAGCCTGCATACCCTTCATTAACAGTGATGTTGAACAATTTCATGTGCTTTGTGGCCATCTTGGATAAACTACTTTGTGATAGACCCATTTTAATTGGATTAGCTTTATGTAATTTAAAGGAAAACACACACACACATACATGAACAGACTGTGATACATTGCAAATACTTTCTCCGCAAGGCAGCTTGCTTTTCAGTCTCTTAAAATGCCTTTGATGAAAATGGTAAATGTGTAATTTTAACAGCACAACTTTTTAGTCTTTTCCATTATGGTTAGAAACACCACAGGTAGTTGCCTTCAGAAGCCAAATGAGTCCTGTTCAAGGGCAGTAAGCGCTCTGGACCACTGACACATACCTCGAACCCTCTAAAAGGTTTTGTTTTATTTTTTTTTAAAAAAAAAAAAAAAACAAAGAAAATATTTTCTATTTGTTACTTGATTTTTGAAAAAAATTACTTATTTATTTATATTTATATAAATACATTGTAGCTGTCTTCAGAAACACACCAGAAGAGGGCATCAGATATTATAGATGGTTGTGAGCCACCATGTGGTTGCTGGGAATTGAACTCAGGACCTCTAGAAGAGCAGTCAGTGCTCTTAACCACTGAGCCATCCCTCCAGCCCTTGTTACTTGCTTTTAAGGAAATGTGATTTGTTTTTTGTTTTTGAGATCCTCAAACAGTTTTGCTAAATGTACCCACTAATTTCGATCATGTCTGTAGATACCGCTGGGTTTTCTACACACACAAGTGTATCATCTGTAATTAACAATTTTCATTCTTGCCTGATAGTCTTGACTTACTGCCTGTCTCATTTGGCTGTTACTTTACAGTCTACCTCCAAACAAGCACACATTTCTCACAAGTCTCTGGAGTATCTGAATATCGCTATTGATTTTAGCTAGTCATGTGCCTATCTGCAATTAGCTGCAGAACAGCTAAGCAGCTTGCCCAATCTGGGGAGTTCTTCTCACACTGAGCTACAGCAGAGAGAGTCGGGTCAGCTTAGTAGGTACACGTGGTCTCTGGCTTGCTGTTTTCTCCATAGGCAGTGGCAGAGTATGAGATCTGGGGAAGGAGGGAGGAAGGAAGGAGGGGTGGTGGGGATGCCTCAGAGCTGGTACAGGGTCAATTCTACCACATTCTTGTAAACAAAGCAAATCACAAGTGTGACCCAGATTCAGTGAGTGATTGGAGAACATGCAAAGTCAGTGACATTGGTCAGGGCAGACAAAGGCAGAGGCTGGGAAGCTGACCCCTCCCCCTTTTTTAAATCAGACTGCTACATTGTATGAGTAAGCTTTCTAGTTTAGAACTAAGTAGAAAGGTTGATGGTTGGTACTCTCTTGTCTCTTTCCTAATCCCAAAGAGAAATCCTCAGTATTTTCCTATTAATTATGGTATTCTGTTGTTTGCTCCCAATCTTAAGAAGAGCTTTTCTTATAAAGTTACTGAGTTTTATGAAATACCTATCCACTGTATAATCAAAGAATCCCGAGTTTTAACATTTATTTTGTTAGAATAGTTGCACTCATTTTCTTTCTTTAATTTTTTTTTTTTTTTAACTACCAGGAATTGAGCCCATAACCTCATAAAATCTAGGCAAGTGCTCTATCACTGATCTACCCAAATCACATTACTTTTCTCATGTTAAACCAATCTTGTATTTTTGCACTAAATAACTTTCTTAAATAATGGTATCATTTTACATTATGTTCTAATTGTTTTCTAAATATATGTCAATGCTCACAATGAAGCTATAACATATGGATGTATTCTCATAATGTCCCAATTGTCTTTCATTTGATTAATATAATCTATGGTGTCACTTAGCTCTGTTCGCCATTAATTTTTCCTGGGATAACCTGCCCACTGATAAGAGTAGGGTAGTGATGTCACCAAGTATCACAGTGCTAGAGTTCATCTATGTCTTTAACTCTAGTAGTGTTACTTTTATGATCTTGAGGGCACTTGTAGTTGTGCATACGTGTTTAGATGGCAGTGTCCCCTTGAAGGGTTGTCCCTGTAGAACTTTTCTGATAAAGTACCATGACCAAAAGCAACTTAAGGAAGAAATTACTTTTTTCTGTTCCAATTCCAGAGGGATAGAGTCCAGAGGGAAGACATAACATGGTAGCAAGAACAGGAAGCAAGTTGGCCAAACATTCATCCACAGATGGGAAACAGAGTAAAAGAAAATGGAAGTAGGAAGGCCATAAGCCCCTGAAGTCCACTCCAACTGACTTACTCCTCCAGTGAGTTTCTACAGCCTAAAGATCCCATAACCTCATAAACCATGACACCAACTGGAGACTACATGTTCAAACACGAGACTATGGGAGATATGTCTCATTCAAACTGGGGCAGTTCCCTTAATTAACACAAAGTGACCTTTATTTCTTTCCACTGGTGTTGGCTTAAAGACATCAGAATAGTGAGTCTTGGCTGTTTCCTGACCCCCTATACTTGGACTACCTTTCACAATCCTTTCATATTAAGGTGATATCTGTCATATTAAGGTGATTGGTGTGATATGTTTCTTTGGGCAGCAAAAAGGGGTAAGATTCTGTTTTCTAATCTACACTGCTAGTATGTATGTCTTGATTGATAAGTTGAATCAGTTGAGATTCAGAGGTGTGTTGAAAGATGTGTATTAATTCCCATCATTTTGTTGATTTTGTAGTGTTTGGTATTTTTTATTGTTCATTTGCTTAACAAATATCTTTTTTTTTTCCTGTAGATTCTTGGATGTGTTTATAATTCTGTTCTGTTTGAGGTACCACCTCCAATATTCTCTGTAAATGACTTAGTAACATAAATTGCTTTAGTCTGCTTTACCACGGAAATTTTCTCTTTCTCCTTCCAATATGACAGATAGTTTTGCTGGGTATAGTAGTCTGGGTTAGCATCTGTGGTCTTCAAGACTTGAAGTGCATTGCTCCAAGCTTTTCTGGCTTTTACAGTTTCCATTAAGAAATTAGCTATTATTCTGTTGAGCCTGCATTGAGCCTTATCCATTTCACCTTTCAATGTCCTTTTTTTGTTTTGGATATTTGATGTTTTACCTTTTATATGGCATGGGATATTTCTTCTCTGGTCTTGTCTACTTGGTGTTTTGTTTACATTTTGCACCTGGATGAGCAGTTCTTTCCCAAAAGTAGCAGGGTTTTTTTTTTTCTTTGACTTTATTGAAAATACTATCTATGGGGGCTGGAGATATGGCTCAGTGGTTAAGAGCACTGACTGCTTTTCCAGAGGTCCTGAGTTCAATTCCCAGCAACCACATGGTGGCTCACAACCATCCTTGTGGGATCTGATGCCCTTTTCTGGAGTGTCTGAAGACAGCAACAGTGTACTCATATACATAAAATAAGTAAATATTTTTTAAAAAAGAAGAACAAGAACAAGAACAAGAACAAGAAGAACAAGAATTACTATGCCAGGCAGTGGTGGCGCATGCCTTTAATCCCAGCACTCGAGAGGCAGAGGCAGGCGGATTTCTGAGTTCCAGGACAGCCTGGTCTACAGAGTGAGTTCCAGGACAGCCAGCACTACACAGAGAAATCCTGTCTGGAAAAAACAAAAACAAAAACAAAAAAAAAAAAAAAAAAAAGAAAAGAAAAGAAAAGAAGGAAAGAAACACTATGCCTTTGCATGTGGTTCTTCTCCTTTCATGCTCATAACTCATAATTTTTGGTCTTTTTTTTTTAAGTGTTTTACAATATAGTATGTTCCATTCATACATATTTTAAAATTTGTCTTTGACTTTAACTGAATGACCTAATTCCTTTAGGTTAGTCTCACACCCTGATATCCAGGCCTCCACATGACCTATTCTATTGGTGAGTCTTTTATTTGGTTTATTGAATTTTCCATTGCCAGTATCTTTTCAGTTTGTTCTCCAGTTATTCTTATTTCTTTGTTGAATTCTCTTTTCACATTCTGATTTGATTTTCTTATTGTGTTCAGCTGTTTGTGTTTTCTTGGAATTCATTCAGGAAATTATTCATATCCCCTTTGAATTCCTTCATGTGTTGGTTAATGTCCTTTTTGGAATCCTTGAACATATTTATAATCATTCTTTTGAATTCTTTGCCTAGAATGTCATCTAAGTCATTGGAAGCCATTACCATGGGATTGGTCATTTTCCATCTTGGCTTTTTACATTCCTAGTGTTTACACTGAGATTTGCCCATCTGGCATGAGATTGTTGAGACTTCCTGGCACTCCTGTTTGTTTGGTGCTTGGTAGTTCTGCTTCATGAGTCTTGGCTAGATTTGGTTGCTTAAGATTTAGCTGTGAAGAGACTTAGTGTTGACTCATGAAAGGTATTGATGAAGGTGGCCATGGCTTTGTGGAGGAAAAGGTCATCACAGTAAGATGCCTAACCTTTTAAACTAGAATCAATGCAGTGGGGGATGGGAGTTTTCCAGAAGTGGTTCCATGTATTCTCTGATAGTTAGAACCATGTTTTATACATGGAAGCTGGGGACTCCACAACCTCTAACATCATGGGCTAGATGTATAAGGAACATTGTTTGTGTATGCCAGGTGTGGGTAGCTCACTTCCCTGGTCAAAGAGCATGCCCAATGGCAGAGGTATGTAAAGGAGATTAGAGAGGGTGTTGTCTTATGGGTTGCCTTATGAGGTGTCCTAAGGGGAACTGTAGCTCTACTGGAAGTTTCAGAGCCCTCTGCTTGCCTGGTGGTTGAGTGATGAATGTATATCCTGAAGGCAGGAGACCAGAGACCTTGAACAGATGAGGATGAGGACCTTTCCTAGACAGAGGCTCTGGAAACCCTTTTTATGTCTACAGTGTTTAGGAATGCGGTTGTTGAGCTCTTCTAATAGTTTATGGCACTGACGAGAAGTAAGACAAGCACAGATATCTATAGTAGAAAATGGAAAACAGCCCAAAGCACGTATGTTGTGAAGGACATATTTAACCCAAATTTTGAATGGTCAATAGAGAAGAAATGGACAATTGGCATCCCATTATGTGGATCACAGAGCTGCCATGGAGTCTTTGGTGTGGTTTAGAGATTGTACCCCTCTATTGCACACACATCCCAGATAACCCTATGCAACCAGAACAGTTCAAAATGTTGAGGCAGAACCAAACAAATAAGGCAGCTGGAAAATTCAGTTCCTGATATAGATTGACAGAAACATAGACCTTAAACAAAAGGTAAAACTGAAGAAGCAATATGAAGGATTCCAGTGTCTGTGCTGAGGAGTTTGGACCCAACTAGGATATAAGAAAACACAAGGAATTTTGTTCAGGAGAACCGAAGAGAGATGACCATGAACAGAGCTGATATTTGGGAAGAAGAACTTATTGACAATGATATACAGAGAAGAGAAAAGCAAGATGAACTGGAGCACTCACCAGGTGGTATAGAAAAATACCAGGAAAAGAACACAAAGCTGGACTAATAGAAGCTGAGTGGAAAGGAGTGTGAAGCCCTCACATCTGAAGAACTGTCCTTCACATATTATAGGTTGGAGATCTAGGGAAGTGTGGTGGTTTAAATAGGTATGACTCACATAGACTCATGTGTTTGAATGCTTGGCCCATGGGGAGTTGGCACAGTTAGGAGGTGTGGCCTTGTTGGAGTGTAGAGAGCTCTTAGGGTCACTTCTAAAAATTTGGCAAGAATTTGACATTGGGCCAGGACTCGGAAGTAGACTCAGGCAAGACTTTGACATTGGGCTAGGACAAGGAAGTAAGCTCAAGATCTTGATCATCTTGATAAGTCCCTGAATACCACAGGACTTTGTTTATTGGTCTTATTTGTTCCTTGACTGTTTTTGTTTATTATCTTGTTTGTTCCTTGACCTAGAACTGACCTTATTCTTTACATGCACTTAAAATGGTATAAAAACAGACTGGAAAAAATAAACCTGCTTCAACTTCAGAACTGGCTGGGGTCATGTTACAGTGTTGTCTAATTGTCTTTTTCTTTTCTATCCTGGCTCCCTTCCTGGAGAACGTGTTGACTGACAGAGCCGGTTTGGTCATTGGAAGAAGCATGTCACTGTGGGATTGAGGTCTCCTGTGCTCAAGATCCACCCAGTATGGAATCCAGTCTACTGCCCTCAGATCATGATGTAGAATTCATGGCTCATCCAGCACCATGTGTGCCTGCATGCTGCCATGTTTCTCACCATGATGATAATGGACTATTAAATCACTGAAACTGTAAGCCAGCCCCAATTAAATGTTTTCCTTATAAGAGTTGCCTTGGTCATGGGATCTCTTCACAGCAATGAAACCCAAATAAAGACAGGAAGAATACATTAAAAATGGATTCATGCAGAAGAAATGAGTAGAATCTTCTTCTGCAGTATATCAACTGGTGCCTAGACTGATCATTTCAGGTTCCAATGGCAACAGATTATTCCCTCAGAAACTTGGGGATATAAGAAAGAAAAGCAATCCAAGGCAGTTTAATGACTGTCCAAATTTTTAGAATGGAAACAATCAGAATGAAAAAGAAAGTTCATGATTGAGATTTGGACCAGCGATGGCAGTGATCTAGGTTTATGAAAGAAATTACATTGCAAACTGAAAAGTCAGGCTTCAGGCTTTTGTTAATGATTAGTTACTGAAAAGTGACTTGCCCAGGGCAGTGTATGGTAATGTTGATATGTTAGCTTTTATAAGGTATTTATTGTCTTGGTGACAATTGATATAACCTTCAATAGAAAGAGGCTGACATATCACCTGTACCGTTTTATAGACATTTCAGGGTTTGGAGACTGTCCCTAAAGTAAATGTTTAGGAATTCCATTATTTTTTAATGCATAGGGTACAGTAGTTAGATTTGTGGGAAACGAAGACTTTTAAAGAGATGTCGAAAATATTTTCTCCTGTGTTCTTTCATGTTTGTATAATGACTTGCTCACAGCACCAAATCCAATCACACTCAGAGAAACGAGTCTCTGGATTCATTGAAGACAGCTCAATAATGTCAACACCTGATTATTGATCAACCTAATTGGTTAAGTAACTGGATAGATAAACAATTCACACTGTATTTTGATGTTTTAAAACCTGTTTGACTATTTTTACTTTAGTGGTTTGAATGAGAATGTCCTCCAGACATTAAGCTCAGCTATTTGAACCCTTGGTCCATGGTTGGTAATGTTCAGGGGAATATGGCTTTGCTAGAGGCCAGGGTAGAGTGTTTAAAGCCTTATGTCACTTCTGGTTCACTCCCTCTGCTTGTTCCCATGCCTACCTGCCATGACAAACTTTTCACCCCTCTGGAACCATTAACTCAAAAGAACTCTTCCTTCTGCCGGTTGCTTCTAATCATGGTGTTTTAGCCCAGCAACAGAAAGGCAATTAATATAATTTTGAAGGGCCCAGCTAACTCCATGTTTAATACACCTCTCAAAAGTATAACCAGGTTTTTGCATCTACATATGATCTGCTTGAATCAGAGACAAGTTATAACTAAAGGGTGGCTGAGATGAACCCCTAACTTCTCAGCGAAGTGAATCTCTGGAATTTACTATGCTCCCTTGATCAACGGATGCAAAGAATGTCAGTATTTTTCACACATGCTTGAACTGATATTTTCATTCCCTTACATTTGAAGATGTGTGAATTCATCCCTGAAGATTTACAGCAGGTGGTCTCATATCTTGTGCAAGGGTATCTGTGGAGTCTGGGTTTTTTTTTTACTCACCTACATCTAATACTCTGACACCTACGCTCTGGGTGGGCCAGAGACCAGGCAATTCTGTGTACCAAGGGGCACTTAGAGAAATACTGGCATAATAGTCGTTAGTCTGACCTCTTATAAGCTGGGTTTAGAGTCCAAGAACTTCTCATCTGACACCTTTCTCTGAAGAAGGAAGCTTCTGCCCAGACCCCATCCTCACTTCTGCAGGTTAGAGGGACAGATGTGTTTCTATGCCCTGGTCTCTTGCTTGTCTTTTTTATTGCTTTTATACTTATGCTGGGGTGAAAGGAACATGCTAATGTCCAGCTACAAATCAGAAAGGGATGTGATCATTAAGACTAAAGGAGTGGTATTGGGGACAGTTTGATCCTGGAGCCAAACCATCAGGAAAAATCAGTCCGTGTCTGTGCAATCCATATAGGAAGTGATTCCTCTCAAGGCAATAGACTCGTATTTATTCAGAGAAGCCTTCAGCTTGGATAGCATGGCTTATTTGAACAAGAAGATAGGAAAAAGAATGGATACACAAAATGGATATGTGAACTATGTCGGGGTTTGTCTCTTCTCTTTTCTGGCTCTTCCCTGACCTCATCTGAAGATTGAAGCTACCATGGTGACTCATAAGCTAAGGTATTCTTAGGGATAAAAGTCTGGCAACAAGGTCATGATGACAGAATCAGGTCTACCTGGCCAACACATTGTGAGCTCCAGTTGGCCCAGCTATGTCATGGCAAGTTGAGTGTGCAATCTATTTCTGTAGAGAAGCTAGTCCTGCAGTGGCAAGGTATTCTGTGATAGATCTGTCCACGTCTCCAAAATGCTGTAGAGATGATGACCATGCATAGATCCAGTTGGCACTGTTCTTTGGTCATTGGTTATGATGATAAAGACTTATAGATAAGGACTCCAAAAGATGCAGAAGCTCACCTGTCTCCTGCATTACTGCCCTCTCTTTCCTTCTACTCATTATCTGGCTTTTTCCAGATAATACCAGCATATTCCCTAAGTCTCAGGAGGTCAGGGGGTCAGGCCTTCTGGTTAGGGCTTGTAGACAAAAGAGGAAAATCCTTGTTGAATTAGAATTCTCTAATTAGACAGTATCTCGGGCTGTAGGTGGCTCACATAAAATTCCCTTTTGATTGTCACAATCTTATGCCATGTTGTGGAGTAGCTTAGTGCCAAAGTGCTTGCCTGGGTTTAGTCCCCAATAATGAAAAATAATGCATACACACAAGCACACATTATAGATAGATAGATAGATAGATAGATAGATAGATGTATAATAAATATAAAAAGTGATTAACTTTCTTAGCTTTTCTGAATTAGGTTGGAAGAGCTGCCCTCAGACTCTGAGTCTAGAAACATTTTCATAATAGAAGAAAGGAAATGTTAATTTCTTTATAATGTAATTGTACTACTAACCATGACTTTTCCTTCTGCAACTTTATTTTTTAATAGTATCCACTTTGCATCAGATGATAATCTATTAATAATCTATTAATAATCTATTAAGTAGTAGTCTTTTCTTTTTAACACCGTATCATTAGGGCTTTACATAATGTCAGAGACTGTCCACTGAGTCACTTTGTGTGTGTGTGTGTGTGTGTCTATATGTGTTCTTATGTGTGTGTCTCTCTCAAATATTGCTACCTTACCATCATTGCATAGAACAACTTAAAATAATCAATTGTTCTCACATGTTTTCATTCAAGAGTCTGTCTAAGCAAAAATCTGGGGGAAGATTTTATATGGGTATCTGTCTCTAGTTCCTAACAGTGAATGTCTTCCTTTGGGAACCTGTCATGATACTATACCTAAGGAGAGAAACCATGGTGAAAATCACCAGGAAGAGGAACAAGCGAGGTTGACATGGAAGTCAGTTTGCCAAACACCTGCCAGATGGGAAAATCTTGACCATTCATCAGATTGATGATGATCTGAATTGCCCAGAATTTTTCTTTTTTTTAAGCAGAGACATAAGTTGTACTTAGAAGATAAATTGCCTGAATGTCTGATTCATAAAATCTCGAGCACCATCTAATGCTATTTTTAAAAAAATGGATGAATACATACATCCCTATTTCTGCTTTTTAGTCTGAGCTAGAGAGAGCTACTGCAACATTATGATCCAGGCCTCATTACCTTGTTAATTAGCTAGCATTTGTAAAGTGCTTTGAAGATGAAAAGCATCCTATAAATGCTAAGAATTATTAAATATGAGAGGAAAATCATGAAATAGATACATTGTTAACATTAATTTGTATTTTATCTTTGCTTATCACCGTTTCCCTTGTAGCTGACATTTGGGGTTGAACTATAGATAAACTCTGGGGGAGGGCCTTGTTTATTTCAGCTGTGACTCAGTATTGCAATGGGCTCCAAATGAATACTTTCTCCAAAATGAGCTTTCACACAGCAAAAAGACTATCCAGAGAGTCACAATTAAACTACTGGAGTCTTAACTAGTTAAACAAGTCACCTCTACTCAATAGTTAAAAGAAAAGATTTGTCATGCTGGGTAGTAGCACACACCTTTAATCCCGGTACTCAGGAGACAAAGACAGATATCTGAGTTCAAGGCCAGCCTGATCTACGGATCAAGTTCCAGGACAGTTAGGGCTATACAGAGAAACCCTGTCCTGAAAAAACACAAGAGAGAGGGGGGAAGGGAGGAAAGGAAGGAGGAAGGGAAAAAGGAAGGGAGGGAGGGAAGAGAGAGAGAGAGAGAGAGAGAGAGAGTGCATGAAGATGCATTATCTCAGAAGCAGTGACTAGAATCTCTAAAACCCAGTATGATGTGGTTCTAGCCAGTAATCCCACTACTTGGGAGGCAGAGAAAAGAGCATCTTCTTGGAGTTCAAGGCCAGCCAGTTCTACATACTGAGTTCTAGGCTAGCCAGAGAGCTATAAGATAAAACCCTGCCCCAAGAAACAAAATAATTAATAAAAAAAGTTTCTGCTTTGTTCAAGACAGTGAAAAGAATACCAGCAAAGAGATCAGCTGGAGTACATTGCATGTGAAACATTTGAGTCTACTTTGCCTTGCTCCAGGGTCCTCTGTCCTATTGCTGAGTCTCTCTGGCCGGTACATTATGGAGTGTTGACTGCTCTCTAAATTCCCCTGTCATCAAAACAAGTTAAACCAACTCTTCTGAAGCTGCAGACTGACTCCCTGTCATCTCCCCTCTTTCTCCTGGTGTGAAGTGGGCAGGAGGCAAAGCAGCGTTCAGAAGCCTTTGGCAGCCTGCCAAGAGCTGACACTCAGAAGAAAAGGCTAGAGGAGGGAAAAATCTTAAAATATGTCCACCGTGAAGATTTCCAAAAAAAAAAAAAAAAAAACAGGAAATAACAGATCAAGTACATTGGATGTATTCGAAAAGTGTCTAATTGCCTAAAAGAAAGTCAACCTCCACAGATCACAGCCACATCTTTATTGTGAAGTCCGCTTCGGCGATACTAACGTTAATCCAGATCCTGTTACAGGAAACTCATCCCTATTAAAGTGACATTAAGTGCTCCGTTTTTATTGATCTTCCCCTTCAGCTTAATGATAGAAACTTACTGATGTTTTAATAATAACCTCAGAAGCTTTATCTCATTTTACTGTGCCTTGCCACTAAAAGATGGAGTGGAACCTAACTTAGCATAAACATTTTGCATGTCTTTAAAGGCCAGGAGGAGGTGGGAAGGGGGGAAAAAAGATTCAATTGAGCAGAGTGTTAACAAAGATGGCTTCGAAACTAAAAGATAAAAGGGAGGCTCCTGTGTGAACATCAAAGAATTGTTAATGACAAGAAATACCATTAGGGTTAGCTTGCTTTTGTTTCAACCCTTTCACACCTGCAGTGTGTGCTGAGCTCAGCCTTTGTTCCAAAATCTGAATTACCTCCATTAGCATTTATAGACCTCCCCCTACCCCCCCCCCAAAAAAAAAAAAAAAAATTGGCTACAAAAATATCAGAAACCTACTTCTGGCTCTCCTCTTCGGCTCAAAAAGTCAGAAATTAGTTAGCTATCTGTAGCTTTCCCTCTGGTCTCAGGACATAAGTATGATAGGTGTAAGGTAATAGGTTGCAAATGAGTCCGCTTGAAACGTGAGAATCAATCGCTTTGTAACTCAGAAAGAGAAGTTACAGTAGCAGCCAGGAGAAGCGCCCAGAAGAAGCCCAGACGTGAGCAACCGGCAAAATCAGAGCGTGAAATTCAGATTAGCCCTCCCCAGGCTGTGAGAGGAAGGGGGCATCTCAAGACTTGGCATGGCAAAAGGTGTAACCTGTTTTATTTGGCCCCTGAAAATTTTTAACAGATGGTGGGACCAGCTGTCTTTTTCAGCCATTTAATAAACTCTTCGGTGGTAACAGTTTGAAGAGTGGGGGATTTTTTGTTTTAGGCCAGAGGAGAAAATAAAGAAATCTGTCCCAAAATGTCTTTGCCAAGCTATAAAGCCTGGAAACACAAAAAGTTAGAGGAACAAACGTAACCATCCAAATCATTGTTTCATTGTTTTTTTGTTTTTAAGGGAACCACAACAAAAATTCCCTTAATGGCTGAAAAATGGGTTTTGTCTCATTCTTTTTTATCTGGGATGTTCATTTGTCTTTCAGAAAGAGATGCTGGTTATTTAATATTCATTGACAGGTACACAGCACTTTGAGGCACTCTTATGAGTAACACTCACAGAGGGCAAACACTTTGTTCTGACCAATGAAAGGGTGAATTCCACTCAATTAGCATAATTCGTCTAAAATGACCTAGACTTCTCCACCTCTCGTCAGAACCGAATCAAAGAGGTTTGACTTTGGAGCCTTAAATATTTTCTAAAACTGACATCTCCCCCTCTCTTACACACACCCCAATAAAATGGCAATTTTTAATAGTGGGCATTACAAAGATTCGCCCCAGTGGCTCCAAATTCAATTCCTGCCTCTCCCCCCCCCTTTTTTTTTTACAATTATCAATGATTCTTGTTTAAACAACCACCATTTCCACTTGACAAACGTTTGTTTTATCTGGCAACTTGGGAAATTACATAGACTGGCTTGGCAATTAAATTTGGGACAAGGGAATTTCCACTTTAAGAATGACAGAAGCAAAAGCAGGTTCAACCAGGTGATGCTTAGCAAAGAACCTGACGCTTTTTCCTGTAAAAGTTTTGTTTCATGGTCTCTGGTCTCAAACAGTTGAACAAGACCCTCACTAAAGTATGATCCTCATAAATTAAAAAGTATCTAGTAAGGCAAGGATATGGTGGTGAACACCATTCATCCTAGCACTTCGGAGGCAGAAGCTGGTGAATCTCTGTTTGAAGCCAGTATAGCCCACATAGCAAGCTCCAGGCTAGCCAGAGCTGTGTACAGTGAGACTTTTTCTCAAAATCAAAAACAAATGAACAGCAACAACAAAAGGCCTAGTGAATGAGAAAAAAAGAAAGAAAAAGAAACGAAAAGGACATGACTGTTTCTGCGTACAGCGGAGGAGATGGTTTATAGTAGATAAAAGGGACAGTCCAGAGTAGTACTGGCTGGTTTTGTGTCAGCTTGACACAAGCTGGAGTTATCACAGAGAAAGGAACTTCAGGTGAGAAAATGCCTCCATGAGATCCAGCGGTAAGGCATTTTCTCAATTAGTGATCAAGGGGGGAGTGCCCCTTGTGAGTGGTACCATCTGTGGGCTGGTAGTCTTGGGCTCTATAAGAAAGGCAGCTGGCTGGGCAGTGGTGGTGCATGCCTTTAATCCCAGCACTCGGGTGGCAGAGGCAGGCGGATTTCTGAGTTCGAGGCCAGCCTGGTTCTACAGAGTGAGTTCCAGGACAGCCAGGGCTGCACAGAGAAACCTTTTCTCCAAAAACCAAAAACAAACAAAAAGAAAGCCAGCTGAGCAAGCCAGGAGAAGCAAGCAAGACGGTAAGCAGTATTCCTCCATGGCCTCTGCACCAACTCCTGCTCCTTGACCTGCTTGAGTTCCAGTCCTGACTTCCTTTTGTGATGAACAGCAGCATGGAAGTGTAAGACAAATAAACCCTTTCCTCCTCAACTTACATCTTGGTCATGATGTTTGTGCAAGAATAGAAACCCTAAGACAAGAGTGAACGTGACCTTAAGCTGCACCAAGTGAGGGGGGGGGGGGGGGAGAGCAGGGAGCTAAGAGGCCAGAAGGCAGAGAAGCGGAAAGGTAAAATGACTGGGTTATAAGAATCAGAGAAGCTGAGGGAACGAGAAGTGAAAGCCTAGCCTAGTTCCTGAAGTGGAGAAGTTTAGGGTAGGGGGTGAGGTATGCCAGCCAGGAGGACCCTGTAACAGGTAGGGAGTAAAGGATGCTGGGGGAACCTGATGCCATCATTGGCTGTGATTGGTTAATAAGTACCTCAGTTAGCTATTTGTCCTGGGTTATGAGACCTAGTACCTAGTACCTAGTAAATGTTCTGCTTCACGTCTCGCTTGCCTGCCTTCCTTCTGGACAGTTAGGGATGTTGGCGTCTCAAACAAGTTTCAAGGTAGTAATAAAGGTATGGTAACTCAGTTCCTTACATAAAGCAAAGCACTATACTAAGTTTAAGGAATGGTTAGTTTCAAATAAAAAAATAAAGAAAGAAATGGAACTTTACAAGATGCACCAAACCAGATGCATCTTATAAAGATGCAAACCAGATATATCTTATAGCTAGAAGGCGCACACTCTCAATTGCTTCCAGTCCCTACCTCCAAAATTTCCAAACCTGTATGCCTATGTGAACCACTTGCAGGTACCACATCAAATAAAAAACCACAATTCTGTCCAATCTTCCAGAATATAGAAATGTACTTTATCCTGAAAATAAGAAAACAATAAAATGATTCATATAAAACCCAACTGAATATACACACACATTTTATATGCATACAGAAGCATATGTCTGTGTGTATATATGTGTGTGTGTAATATATATGTGTGTGTATAACATATACACATATGTTTCCACTCTGCCCCAGTATCATTGAGTAAACAGGTGATCCAAGATAAATAAAGCACGTGGTTTAGGACTAGCTGTCACCTTTAATCCTTTAATGTCTTCAGAGAAATTTATATAGGCTTTCTGTCAGTGAGGTGCAGACACCTATTCACAGGGCACATTCTGCCCCATGTATGACCACTTCACCTTTAGAATGTCACACAGACTTCCATCAGTGACTGTCACCCAAGAAGTGACCAACAGAGTAGCCCATTAAAAAGGGCATAAAAAACAGTGACCCCTAGGATTCATCTAGTGACATACAAGGTGGCTCTAATTGGTAAATAAAGTTGCCAGTGACCAATGGCTGGGCACAGAGACAGAGGCAGGACTTTGGACTTCTCAGGCAAGGGAACCTAGGAAGAAGAAGGATTCAGAATCGCCAAGCAGGGAAAGCAGAAAGATCAGGCCTGAGAGCTGAAGCAAGAGTGTACAGCCATGCAAGAGCTGGGGAAGAGTGGCCTCAACCCCCAACCCCCCAAATTTGGGTCTGGGGTAGCAAAGAAGAAATTTAGATTTTAGTAAGTAATAATTCAGGAGTATTAGAGGGGAGGTGTTAGCAATGTGGAAGTTTGAGAGTGGCCCAACCATTGGTCTGTGTGTGTGTGTGTGTGTGTGTGTGTGTGTGTGTGTGGTGTCTGTCTGTCTGTCTGTCTGTCTCTCTGTCTGTCTTACACTTCAGAACCCAGAGCATTTTGGCGGGTGACAAGCAACACATGCCGCTGTCAGCGGGGCAATTTGAGTAGCATTAATAATTAATACAACACACCCTCATAAATAAATGTCATATTTAATGTCAGAGAACTGTAACCTTCCTAACCCCCCCCCCCAAAAAAAAGGCAATATTTTATTCAAGAACAAAGGATTACAGATCAATGAGCCCATTGAAAGGTAAATTAGTGGGGCAGTGGTGGTTCACACCTTTAATCCCAGCACTCAAGAGGCAGAGGCAGACAGACCTCTGTGGGTTCGAGAACAAACCAGTCTACAGAGTGAGTTCCAGGACAGATAAAGCTACACAAAGAAACCTTGTCAAAAAAAAAAAAAAAAAAAAAGTTAAGCTATAAAGTTCTTCGAGACTGTCAGAAAATATTAATTTCTAGGTTCTTCAGATAGCAAAGAAATTTATTTTATTTATATGAGTACACTATAACTGTCTTCAGACACACCAGAAGAGGGCATTGGATCCCATTACAGATGGTTGTGAGCCACCATGTGGTCTCTGGGAATTGAACTCAGGACCTCTGGAAGAGCAATCAGTGCTCTTAACCACTGAGCCAGCTCTCTGGCCCCAGGTACTTCTTGATAATATAAATTATTTTCTTAAACCGTATGATCAGTAAACAGTTAAATTCTTAACATTCAGATAAATGTTTTAACTGATTAGCTAAAAAATGGTCGTATATAAGAAAATATACCTCTAGTTTCAACAGTAAGGCACATAATTACAAACACTCAAAAGGGCTAAGTATTTCACAAAATAATTTAATTAAGGTCATTCCAAAGATATCACTGAATATGTACTGTGTACTGGACAAAGACTATTAAAGACAACAGGGTATGGGTAAAGAAGAAAAATAGAAGAAAAAGTAAAGAAGTTATTTATGTTGAATATTAAAATATAAGGTTACAAAATAGGGTTTTATCGGCTCCAGAAGAGAAATAGAACAAGAGAGAAAGTTATAACACAAACATTAATTTTTGATGATAGAGATGAAATTACAAATTGATCAAGAGGGGACTCAGTGAATGACACTGGAAGAATTAATACATTATAGGGGGACCCGCAGAGTACTCGCAGGCAACCATGTTAACCTGCCATGTGGTCTTGGATGCAAGAAGTAGATTGTTATTGCCCCTTTTAGTATGACATACACTTAGAGTTCTGCAGAGTTACAGGTCAGGAGGAGAAGCCAGCTCTCCCTCCACTAGCTGGTGACTGGCACTCGCTTATCCCAGAACTGAATGTTGGAAAGTTGACAGTTATCTGCTAGATGAATGAATTCAGGATCAGGAAAAAATGGTAAGTCTCAAGCCCCAAATTATTCGTCAGATAAGGTTTTTCCTAAATAAATGAGATGAGGGATTTGGGAAGTGGGTAAGTTCCAGCCTAGAGAAGGAAAACCAGGAATATCTCATGATGGGGAACTTTACCAATAACTGTCCTGAGTCAAATCAGCACGGCAGTCAGTCATCTGTGACTTTTCTCTATGTTGTCATCCCTTTCGGCAGAATTGTATATTAAAAGCCACTCCATTTCTCTTCTGTTATTTCCACCATCATGGACGATAATAAAAGCACAAATTTCCATGAAGGAGAGACAAGGCTGTAACACAATTGCCAGGGATCAATCAGTACTTGCACCTAGTCTGAGAGAGCAATGTGCAAAGCAAGATCCAACCTGCAAACAGAAGGAAATTAGTAAGAGAGGAGGACCAAGCTTAAGGAACTCATCTCTTCTTGACAAGAAACAAGCTTGCTGCAGTTTGCTCCAATCTGAGGCATGATCATCACTATATTACACAACTGAGGTAACAGCTGTGCATAGGCCTTCTTTGCTCTCCACATCTGTAACATCCTTGAAAAGACAGTTGAGGACAACGGCAGCCAGAGCCCCTGCTCCGAAGACCCACAGTGAAGAAGAGTGGAGGATGAATGGTCTCCTTAAGGGTGTCAATTAGTATTTCATCATTAAAAAGTCCTAAATAGACAAAAGAGACCTCTGCATGACACAAGAAATGCAGTTATAAAAAGTAGGAGAAAAATGGGTGAATATTCCATACATTTAGGCAGAGAGACTTTTCCAAACTGAATTCGGAAAGACGCTAAAAGAAGAGGAAATGGTCCCAGGCACAGTGGCACACACCTATGATATCGGCAGAGGTAGAAAGATTGGAAGTTCAAGGTCAGCCTGGGCCACAGAGGTGAGACCTTATCATAAAAAGAAAAAGAAAAAGAAAAAAATCCCCTTTACTCCTTGCCCAGAAAGTTCACAGATAGGAATCCTTTCTAGGAGAATGGGCAGAACTAGGTACAACATGTCATTCTTTGTGGTGTTGTGTATAACAGCAACAATAAACCAAGAGTCGATCCAGATTCACAAGCACAGGGCATGATGGCTAGACATACAGTGGATTAATGTGTAGACTTTCTTTTTTGTTTGTTTGGGTGTTGTTGTTGTTGTTGTTGTTGTTGTTTTGAGACAGGGTTTCTCTGTATAGCCCTGGCTGTCCTGGAACTCACTCTGTAGACCAGGCTGGCCTCGAACTCAGAAATTCACCTGCCTCTGCCTCCCGAGTGCTGGGATTAAAGGCATGTGCCACCACTGCCTGGCATATGTAGACTTTCAAATGATCCAAAGGATCAGGGTTAAAAAAAAAAAAAAAAAAACTAGTGCAAAAATAATTACCTTCCTCCATACTAGGAATCAAATCCCAGATCTTGCTCATAATGAACATTCATTGAACTATATCCTATAATATAGGTATGGCTACTATATTCAATCTCCCAAAAGACTGGTGAAGTGTATTAAAAGCTGATAATGCTTGTCTTTCTGCACCAAACATGTAGCAGTCAGTGTCACAGAAGAAATGATTAAGGAAACAAAGTAGCTGGCTATATTCTTTCATCAGATGTATATTGTTTATAGTTGGGACCAATCTAAGTATAAGTTAATTCATCCCCAAATGCTTTCCTGCGTAATCTTTGCAAATCATCAAATCTTGGGTTAAACACAGGGTGGGGGTTGGGGGGTGGAGGGGCATTGAAACAGGGTTTCTCTGTGTAGCCTCTGGCTGTCCTAGAACTCACTCTGTAGACCAGGCTGACCTTGAACTGAGAGATCCCCTGCCTGGGATTAAAGGCATGTGTCACCACTACCACCTGGCAACCTTTCTGTTTTCTGTTCCCAGGAAGGAACTCATCACAGTGGTTTCAAGAAGACATCTTACAAACTGCACACTTAGGTAGTGAATTCATTTTGGCACATCTTTGGAAATGGATTATTGTGAAACTCTTAGAAATTAAAACTTCTGTAAATTATGTAGCAATAAGAGGGAACAGTTATACCGAAAATTAAGCAAAAGACCAGAAGACTAGAGGCACAGGTGTTCCAGTCAGTAAGTTTGGAAGTGTAGGCAGCACGGGGTGAACTGATAAACAATCAGACTGAAGTTAATTCTGTAAATGTTTTCATTAGAAAACATATTGAATTGTATTTCAATAAATACAAAAAGAAAAAAGAAAAAAAGAAGAGAGAGAACAACTGTGTGAAACGCAAAAGTGGATTTTTTTTTTTTTGGAGAAAGAATGGAGATTTAGACCAGGGCATGCTGGGTGAGGTCATACTTACCGAGGATACACCCCCAGCCTTAGAAGCCTAAGGACCCTGCCATCAGCCCATCAGCGTGGCATCTGGCCCTGGAGAACTGATAGACTGGGTGTTTTGTTTTGTCAGGTTTTATTCACATCACATTCCAATCACAGTTCCCTCCTCTCCTCCCAGTCTCACCTTTAGAATCCCCCCATTACCCTCTCCCCTTCTCTGAGGAGAATCTGAAAGCCCCCCTTGGGTAGCACTCCACCCTGGGATGTCTAGTCCCAGCAGGACTAAGCTCCTCCATTCTCACTGAGGCCCAACCAGGCTTGTTTTAAGTCAAGAGCTTGGACTGTCTCCCTCCTGAAGTTTCACAAGGGCCTGTGCAACAGGAGAATTTCTAGCAAGGGAGACCAGGGGATAGAGCAGAAAATGGATGCGTTGTCCACAGAATGGTCTGACTAGATTCCAGGCTCCGATGACTGTTTGGGCTGGAGGTGGGGAGATGAAGCTAAGGGAGAAGCACTGATGTGGTTCCCAGAACACGGGGCTGAGCAGTCCCGTGTCACATTAGCAGGCCTTACACAGCAGAAACCAAATTTTACTAAGCCACAGTGAGTTGTCAACCTTCCAGGCAAGATCCAGAAGTCAGCATTGAGTCACAGGAAAAGAACACAGTGACATGTTCTCATGGTTCTGACACCTCTCTCCTGCCCACAGACAGGGGTTGGGGGTTGGGGTGGGCTGGGAGATGGGGGGATTGTATGTTCCCACAAGGTTTATACTTTATTCTTCAGATTTCTACCCAATATTTTGCTCCTATAACCAAAATCCTCTGCCCTTAAAACACTGTCTCTGAGAAGACAAAACACTGCTCGAGAATACTGTTCCTCGAATACAGAGATGGTTCAGGAGCTAAGAGGGCATTGTGGGGTTAGAGATATAGCTCAGTGGTTAGGGCACGCTGCTCATGCTGTCCTGGGTTCAGTTCCTAGCACCTACATTGGGTTGCTCACAACCACAGGCACCTATGCTCATGTAGATACACACAACACAGATAAACATAATTAAAAATAAACCTTTGAAATATTTAAAATACTGACCACCCTACATTAGTATATTCAGTCTCTTAAAAATAGATAGATGGAAGGATGGATAGATAGATAGATAGATAGATAGATAGATAGATAGATAAACTGGTTCTCACATGACCCAGAATGGCCTTGAACCTGAGATATAGCTGAGGATGACCTTGAACTTAGAATTCTACTGTCTTTGCCTCTTGAGTATGTGTCGTTGTACACTTTGTTTTGTGCGGTACTGGGAATGGCACCCAGGGCTTCCTGGATACCAGGCAAGCACCCTAGAACCTGAGCTATACTCTCAGCCCCTTGATGTCGTACTTATAAACCATTTCTTACAGTAGTTTAAAAGACAAACATTTCATAATCACTTATATTTCCATCTCAGAGGGAGATATTTTTATGTTCTTAATTTTGCCTATACTTCTTGACTTCTGAAAAATCTCTACTCATAACAATTTATGAATTTTAAACTTTTACTAATAAAAGAAAAAAAAAAAAACAAGAATAAGATATTTCAAAGCTTCTTTCCATTCTCTGTTCTTTGACCAAAAGAAAATCTAAAGGAAAGGCCATACCCGCAGCACTGACTCTTTTTTATTTCACTTCTGACAGCAGAATTCGGGAACTAATAATTTGCAGTAATTACATTGTTCTTTTGATTATAAGAGAGCTATGTGTGACTCTTTGAAACAGTTGCGGCCAGATGGACCTGTAATGTAGAAGTGACAGTGCCTTTGAAAACCGGAGGATGGACTGCTCTGGGGAACGGAACTTCAGATTCTCTGCAAAGGCAAGGATGAGTGGGAACAGCAAAGGTTTGAACCCCGGCTGCTTAGTCCCTGCCTCCGCGCCTCAGCTCTGTCCTGCTGGTGCCAGCACCAGGTGGATGGGCAGTTTGGTCTCCTCTCGACTTAATCCTTGCCTGTCTTCGGAGTCCTCACCAAGGGTGCCAACTATGAGGATGGCTCTGGGTTTAAACACCTGCCCATCAGGAACTGGACTTATACCCCCACTTCCTTTCATGCAGCCACAAGGCAGACATCAGATGGTGGGGACTTCTGGTCCCTCCTGAAACGCCTGGTTACATGGTATCCCACAGCTCTCTGCTACGGCTTTGCTGTTTTCTGCATAGTTACCCAAGCGTGGGATTTTTAAAATAGCAGGCAGAATCTTCAGGAAGCCTTACTTGAAGCAATTATGCATCAGAGCTGTGCTTTTCTGTCATGTGAATCTCACAGAACCCTCTCATATTTATTTGTGTGTCTCTGTGCTTAAATACTGGACATCTCATTTTATGTTCATGATTCTAATCCCCTTGTGTTTATGAACTATTTTAATTCTCTCTACCCAAGGAGGAAATACTACTATCCTCTTCATTTTATGGATGAGGAAATGAAGCACAGACGGGTAAGGTGTGAACAGGCACAGACAGAGTAGTAGTAAGTGTAGGACCTGGGACTCAGTCTGGTCCCAGAATCCATGCCAGAAGTCCTGAAAAAGCTCATGTATTTGACTCTGGGCCTAGCTGATGGTGATACTTTGAATAATTGCAGAACTGTTAGGAGATACCGTGTGGCTGGAGAAAGTTGACCCCAGGTTATAAAGCCCCACCCTAATTATAGCTGATTGTTCTCTGTATAGTAGGCACCATGCAGCAAGCAGCTACTACAAGCTCCCACTGCTAGAGCTTCCAGCCACCTTGCCTGCCCTGACATGATAGACGTTATTTTCTTAACCATGAGCCAATATAAACCTCTACTCATATCAGTTGTTTGTGTCAGGTGTTGTGTTACAGCAGCAGGCAGCAACTAACACAGGAATAATTTCCCACATCTTATTGTAAACAATCCCCAGGGTTGGTAGGCTATCTGCATCACTTGTAGCTAGTACTTCTGCATCACTTGCAGCTAGTACTAGTCTCTTCTCACTTTAAGCCCTGATTAGTTCCTCTCTTACAGGTAGAAGCTCATACTACCTTGGTCTGCTCCTCCCTGCCTGCTGTGTTTCCCTCCTAGTGTTCACCCCAGTGAAGCTGATGGCCTTGGAACTGCCAACAGTGTCTGACACAGAGTTCTGCCTTGGGCAGAGGCTTTCTTGATATAGATCACCTTGCATACAGCAGACCTTGATCATCAAGGCGAACTAACTGGGTATTAAACCCTTTGCTACCATACATGAGCAGGATCTTGACTAGTATGCATTTAATGAGGACCTAATAACAAACATTAGGTGAGGTACCAGAGATATGTGGTAAGCAAGACCCACAGTCCCTGCCTCAGAGAAGGCCACACTCCAACACAGACACAGGCTAAGAGGCATTCTAATGCCCAGAAAGTGGACCAGGAAAGGGCAAGCTAGAGAGATTCACAGCACACTGGAGGGCAAAATCCAGGGGA
The DNA here is from genome assembly GCA_019843965.1 of Rhynchomys soricoides. Lineage (NCBI taxonomy): Eukaryota > Metazoa > Chordata > Mammalia > Rodentia > Muridae > Rhynchomys > Rhynchomys soricoides. Next base: position 6,601,609 of record JADRCH010000029.1, on the reverse strand, counting down.
AGGTCCTCAGAAAGCAGTGCTACCCAGCCTCAGACCTTAGTTCACAGCAGAACATCAAGGTGGAGTTAATTAATCCTGACTTGCAAGATCCAAAGTGCCCCCCCCCCCAGGGTTTCTCTGTGTAGCCCTGGCTGTCCTAGAATTTGCTTTGTACACTAGGCTGGCTTTGAACTCAGAAATCTACCTGCCTCATCTCTTGCTCCTGCACGCTGGGTTTAACATCATGAGCCTCCACTGGGACCAGTGTCCATTGTAATAGTCACTGAGGAGTCAAGAGTTGACCAGACTGAAGGAATGATGTTGGATTTGCACTGTAATAGCCAACACTACTTTATAGAGCTTAGTGCTATAGGGCTGTTCTTTAAATTACATTTATACATTTTGTGTATAGTAGGGTATCACTGTGTGTGTGTGTGTGTGTGTGTTCTTGTGTTTGTGTAAATCAGTGGACAACTTGTAGGAGCTGGTTCTCTCCTTCCCCCATGAGCAAACTCCCAGTGAGCAAACTCGGGTCTCAGGCTTGGTCCTACCTATTGAGCCATCCTATTGAGCCTTTACCTATTGAGCCATCTCACCAGCATGGAAGCTATACCTTCAAGCCGACACCTGCACATCTACACTGCATGCTCACAATAATGTTACAGGCAGGGCTGGTGTTACTGAGCTGCCTGCAGCGTGGAGAGGCTTCACCATCAAGTGGCAAAGCCAGGATTTCAACTCCAAGCACACACCCACAGCCCAGTCACACAGAGTGTTGCATAAATATTTGGGATTTTTAGAAGCGACCTCTCTTTCTTCACTTTCTCTCGTTAAATATTACTCTTTTTATTTTTCAAAAATATTTATTTATTTTATGCATATAAGTGTTTTGCCTGCATGTATGTCTCTACACCACATGTGTGGGGCCTGAAAAGAACCAAAATGATGGATGGTTGTGAGCCACCATGTTGTCTGCAAGAACAAAAAGTTTACTCAACCACCAAATCATCTTTCCAGCCCATAGACCAAAGATTCTCATTGGAATTCTAGAATACATTGAACAAAAATGAAGTGAAAGCCATGTACTTACACACTTGTACTCGATGTTTACAGCAGAATTATTTGAAATCACCCCAAATGTTTACAACCAAAATATCCTTTGAGGAGTAAATAAATGAACCATCATGGGTACACACGGTGAATACTATACAACAATATAAAGAAACAACTGATACACACCGACAGCTTGGTGTTCAAGACATTAAATGAAGTAGAAAGTTTCAACATATTACACATGTACAGCTCTAAGATGGGAGGGATGGGCCGGGACAGCAGGCATCATTATGGGAGAGATGACCTAAGCCAGAAGTAGCCAGCTGGGCAACTCGAAAAGTCTTGAATTGCTTACTAGCTTGGACTGCTTGCTGTTGCCTCTGGAATTCTAAGTCCTTCACTCACTGGTATACTCCGGGACCATGATGGTTTCCTTACCTAAGGGCCCGGTTTCCAGGGCCTATTTTATGACTTGCCAATTTCCTCCTTAACTACAGCCCCTTAACAGAGGGTGCCTGTGTCCCTCACCCTGTGACAAATATTCTGGCTGGTTTCCTTCAGATGGGTGCCAAGCGTGTTAACACCTTGCACCCCAGTGCATATCAACGTTTCGAGCTGCTGGTCGATAATCAACAGCTTATGCATGACGGCTGGCTCTGGTTTTATCTGGGTCTCCAAAACCCCAAAAGGAAGAAAATGGCTGCTGAATGACTAAAGGTTTCCCATTTCCCTGAGAAACTAGTGAGATGGCAGCCACGTCCTGGGGCCACCCACAGAGCTTCTGGGAAGCGCGGGGGTGGGGGTTAGGGGCACGGATAAGTCCTGGAATGCATTTTCTGGTAGCTGAAGCTGGGTAAGTGGCGGACTTCCTGGCTCTCTGTTTCTTTTTTCTGTCTTGGTTTTTTTTAAATAGCCTCTTGGCTGGCCCAACACGGAGGTGTTCGAGCAGCTGGGGACCTGCCTTGGGGCGGATTTGAGGTCGGTATCCCCGATGAGTGGCTTTGTTCTCTTAAACACCATTGTCATCTGACTCACCTATTATTGTGAATAATTTGCTAATTTTGGCCATAAAAACAAGTTCTTAGACAATCTCCAGTAATGTGTCTTTTTATGTCGATCCGGAGAGTATTTTCTTGCCTTCTTTCTGTTTGATATGGAAATGAGCCTGATATCTTCCTAGCCAGGTAGGAATTGGAGCAAGGTGGAGAAGGGAAATTGTGTCCACCACAAAGGTGGCTTCTGCTCTCTCTACACAGCTTTGAAGAATTAGTTCTCAGAAAACAAAGTCTCTCAGAATACATGAGTATCAAATTAGAGTTCCTATGTGTATGTAGGACTACTTTCTGGGTGTCTAGAAAACATACATAGGAGTCTATACATGTATAACTATGGAATGGGTTGCCCAATGCCTCTATTGATAAATCATCTGAGACAAAGCTTCCTTTGTCAGGAATTAACCAGGTTGGAAGAGTCACATCAGCAATTATTCGAATCTTTGGACTCACCAGCATATGGTTCTGGCCAAGGCAGACCTGTCTCCAAGTTCCCAGGCCCACACTACCTGTGGGCAAGGAACCCTGGGCTTCTCCTTCCTTCCGCCCACAGATGAATCAATCCGGCCCTTTTCAGTCATCCCTGCACCCTGCTTCTGCTGGTCACATCCTGCCCCGGGATGCTGAGTGTACTTGGATATGACAGAGTGGCATCTCCCTGTCACTTCAGGCTGGCATGTTGCATCTGAGATGGGCCTGCCTTTAGTTCCTGAGGATGCCCTCCCAGAGCCTTTGTCTCCTTTTCAGTGCCTAGGAGAACGTACAGTAGAAATGGAGATTCATTCACTAAAACTTCACTCATGGCAGGAGAAGGGCATTAGAAATCAAACAATCAAAACCAGTTGGACCTGCAGAGTAGAGGTATTGCCTTTCTTCTTCAGTAGCACTTTTCTGAGCCTGGGCCTTCCACATCCTTGATTTTCCATGATGTTCCTCCGCTATGTCACTGTGCCAGTCTCCTTCTCAGTGTGCTAAGCACCCCCCCCCCCCACACACACACACAGCCCCTTTCCCAGTGTCTTTACCCTACAGTCAAGGTATGTAGGACTGTCCAGGTTATTTTTCCTTCTATCCAGTGCTCTTTAAACCTATATGGCCATAATATAAAAGTCCTGCTCAACAGACCCCTACCTTCTCCCTCCATACACAGAGTATGTGTGCCTCAGAGAGCCTCACTAAGCTTTGAGGTATCCTGCCGTGGCCCTCTTACCTCTTCTGGCCCTCAACTTCCATATTTAAAGATAGGTTGGACTTCAAGGCCTGTTTCACCCTTTAAATTTATGATCTGCCACCAAGAGGATGGTTTATCTTCTTTCTCTTTGCCCTCTCTCTTGTTTGAGGATCATTACTCCGGCCTTTAAAAGGAAGGCAACTACCCCTCATGCTACAGCAGGGTGAAGCCCGAGGACATCATAGTAAGAGCAATGAGACAGGCACAAAAGGACAAGTACATATGATTCCTCTCATCCTGTGGCTATGAAGCATTAAATCCACAGGGCCAGAGTATAGAATGGTGCGTGGCATGGGCTGGGGACAGAGAGCGATGGAGAGATATTTAATGCGAAGACAGCTTTCCGTTTTATAAGTCGAGAAATTAAAAAGTAAAATGGTAAAGATGGTAAATTTAATTGTATATTTTTGCGAAAACTGGTCTTTTTAAAAAGACTGGGCAGAAAAAAAAATCTTCCTGAAAGAAACATGTGAAAGGAAAATAAATAAATAAATAAAGTGTCTCTAGTGTGTTGTTAGACTCCAGAAATAAGAACAGAGGCAGAAGATGCATTCCTTATTTCTCAGGTGAAGAAAATTGGGCCCAAAGAGGTGAAGGGCTTCCCCAGAGCCACTCAACCACACCCTTCATTTGCACAGGAGGCTGTATTACTTGCTACTCTGTAATCAAAACTAGGAATGTGAGCTGTTATATCATGAACTAGACCTGGGATTCAGTCCTCAGCTCCAGCCCCAAAAAATGTTTGAAAGAAACTCTATAGTTACCCTGTGTACTAACTAGTTTTGTGTGTCAACCTGATACAAGCTGAAGTTATCACAAAGAAAGGAGTTTCAGTTGAGAAAATGCCTCCATGAGATCCAGCTGTAAGACATTTTCTCAATTAGTGATCAAGGGGGGGAGGGCCCCTTGTGAGTGGTACCATCTGTGGGCTGGTAGTCTTGAGTTCTATAAGAAAGCAGGCTGAGCAAGCCAGGAGAAGCAAGCAAGCCAGTAAGCAGTATTCCTTCATGGCCTCTGCATCAGCTCCTGCTCCTTGACCTGACTTCCTTTCATGATGAACAGCAATTGAAAGTGTAAGCTCAATAAACCTTTTCCTCCCCAACTTGCTTCTTGGACATGATGTTTGTGCAGGAATAGAAACCCTGACTAAGACAAATTGGTTCCAGGAGTGGGGTATTCCTGTGACAACCTGACCATGTTTTGGGGAAGACTGTGGAAGGACTTTGGAACTTTGAGCTAGAAGAGCCACTGGGATGTTAAACGAGCTCTGTGGGGTGTTCTGTAAGAGCTTGGAAGATAATGTTGAGAACAGTGCAGAAGATGGAGGCCTGGCTTGTGAATTTCAGAGGGAAAATTAAAGACTCTTATCAGGGCCACTGCTAGTTTGATTTAAGATTCTGTGGTTTTGGTTAGCTGGGGCTGAAGAAATCAGCTATGATTAAAAAGATACCAGAACTACTAAAGCAAAACCATTGCATTGCTGGGACTATTGATGCTGGTTAGCTGATGCTGGTTAGCGGTGATTAAGAAGAGACCAGCATCATTGGGATAAAATCTTCTGAGAGCACAGAGGCTGTGTTCCAGAGATAGCCAGGGTTGTACCTTGTGCTGTGGCTGGACTTGGTAATGTGTAAGAGTCATCCAGGTGGTACTGGTTTGAAGGCATGAAGGAGTCGTGAAGAGCAGCTGAGGCCTGGGCACTATGAGAGGCCGCAGAAGGCCATTGGTGAAGGTGCAGCCTCAGTTGCAATTGATGTCCCAGGACTGAAGGGGTCATGCAAAGGAGGTGAGGGTTAGCACCATGGTAAGGCCTAGTTGCAGCAGAAGACAGCAGTATTTTGAAGATGCCAGTACCATGAGCTGACCACCAAGAACAGCAGCAGCAGTAGAGTACAGGCAGCTGGAGCCCTGTGTGCTACAAAGGGCAGAGCTGGAGAAGTGACTCAAGCCCTTGGAGGAATTCAGAAGATCATGAGTGGATCCCAGACATTGGACTGTTTGAGTTTGATTTTGCTTTTGATTGTGACTGTGACCTGATATTTTTTCCTCTTGAAGAAAGAAGGTATTTTAGTGGAGCCCACAGTTAAGAGACTTTGAATTTTTAAAAGATTTTGAATTTTAAGAGATTTGATGTTTAAAAGGGACTGAAATGTTAATATGTAAGTATTTGCAAAGACTGTGGGACTTATAAAGTTATTTAGATCTTGGGGATGAATAAGGAAGTAAGGGTCGTGGCTTATTGGTGATGTGTTTGTGTGTCAAGTTGACAAAGGGTCAGTTGTACTGGCTAGTTTTGTGTGTCAACTTGACACAAGCTGGAGTAATCAGAGAAAGGAGACTCCCTTGAGGAAATGCCTCCATGAGATCCAGCTATAAGGCATTTTCTCAATTAGTGATCAAGGGTGGAGGGCCCAGCCCATAGTGGGTGGTGCCATCCCTGGGCTGGTAATCTTGGGTTCTATAAGAAAGCAGGCTGAACAAGCCAGGCAAAGCAAGCAAGCCAGTAAGCAGCATTCCTCCATGGCCTCTACATCAGCTCCTGCTTCCTGACCTGCTTGAGTTCCAGTCCTGACTTCCTTTCATGATGAACAGCAATTGAAAGTGTGAGCTCAATAAACCCTTTCCCCTCCAACTTGCATCTTGGTCATGATGTTTGTGCAGGAATAGAAACCCTGACTAAGACTCCCTGTTTTCAGAAAACAGCCTTAACTCACTGTGTTATACAGAGAGGAGAGAGATTCAGTCTTGTCAGTTATCAAGTAGGTAGGAAGAAAGCAAAAATACAGAGACATTCCTTTTTCTCTCTACATCTACCTTGTTGTATTCTTAAGTCACTGGAGTCTGAAGACTGATGAAGTCACTATGACAAAGGACAGAGAAAGCCTGGCTTGGTCCTGGGATGTGAGACCAGGGCATCACCCACGTGACAAAGGCTCTTTGGAAGTGAAGACTACAACCAACCATAGCACCTTCACCCCCAGGGAGGCAAATGAGTGAGCAGCAAGGTTATGGAGCTGCCTTGAGTCTGAGATCCCCCAGGCTGGAGTTTTGCTTTGCCTCAACCCTCAACACATTTGTCTAAAACATTTCATAATCATGCTGAGATCCGGGAGCACTAAAATGTCGTGGAAATTAAGGCTTTCTGCAACTTAAAAACCCACCCCACACAAAGGAAGAACAGAGGTTACCACTGTGGCTAAAAGAACTATACTCCAAAGTCGCTTGAAAATTTTCACAATCAGACTCAGTTCTTCACACCCTGATAAAAACCTGTTTTTAGGGGCTGAAGAGATTGCTTGGTGGTAACTGCAGTTGTCACTCTTGCAGAGGACCTTGGGTTCTGGTCCCAGCACCTACATGGTATCTTATACCCACCCATAACTCCAGTTCTAGGAGATTTAATGCCCTCTTGTGACTTCTGAAGGCACACACATGGTACACATACAGACACAAAGGCAAGACACTCATATAAATAAAAGAAATAATAGGGGCAGTGGTGGCGCACGCCTTTAATCCCAGCACTTGGGAGGCAGAGGCAGGCGGATTTCTGAGTTCTAGGCCAGCCTGGTCTACAGAGTGAGTTCCAGGACAGCCAGGGCTACATAGAGAAACCCTGTCTCGGAAAAAACCAATAAATAAATAAATAAAATATTTTTAAAAAAATTAAACAAAATATATTTTATAAAACAGAGTAACTATTTTCAAGAGACAACTGGGCCAGCAATGTAGCTGAGAGCCCAGCATTGAAGGTGCTAGGTTCAATCCTTAGCAATAAAAAAAGAGGGTAGTGGTGGACAGTTAAGCTAGAAATATGGCCTAAAGTTATTTAAAATCTGTTAAATCCAAAACCAATGGAAAACATATCAGTTAACCAACTTGTCAATAGATAGCCCAGAAGGGGGTAAATAAATCCCTACTCCTCACTTCAAACAAGACTAAAGTTATGAGGAAACAGGAAGGGGGCTTTGGTTCAGAGTCCAAGCTTTATATTTAAAATAGAATGTTTATGCTAAGTAAATACTAACTGCAGGATGCCTCAGGCATGATGGAGTTTCTCTCCAGTCTCAGGAGTGAAGGGAAATGACAATAAACAACATTAGCATGAACGTAGGGTGTCCGATGTAAACATAGGCAAAGGTGAAGTCTCCTGTGGGGCTTGTGCAAGGCTCTGCTCATCCATGTGCCAAGAGTGCTTTACTGTATAAGAAGAAACTTAGGTGGCTAACTTTAAAACTCTCTCTCTCTCTCTCTCTCTCTCTCTCTCTCACACACACACACACACACACACACACACACACACACACACATCATTTGTCAGCTGAGAAACAGCTATCCTGGGAAGACATATGTTGTTGAATATTTTAGTAGAAAAAAATCCTAATTGATCATTTAATTCCAAGTCCTAATCTGGAGAGATTTGCCATGGTCCTGGAGCCAGCTAGCATGTATCAAGCGTTATACTATCAGTCTGGGAAGCCAAGACTAGCCTGCTCTTTTATGGCATTGGATTATGTGATCTTCAGCATGTTGTTCTGGTCCATCACAATTTTAAAGCTTCACAGGAGGTGAGGTTAGCTGGAGGAGAGAACACTAAAGACAGGACTTCTATGGGGCAGTAGCCGCTGAGCCCTGAAACAGGACTAATTAAATTCAGAACTAAGATTCATTGTAAAGAATTAAAAACAGCCATGTGCGTATGGATAGTGGCTAGTGGGCTACTGGGCTACTGGGCTAGTGGCTACCATACTGTCTAACACAGTCTTAGAGAATGTACAATACAAAGCAATGACTACGAAAGTTTTTGGAGATCGGAAGTGTTGACATGGTCAAGTTGGGCAGAAAGTTCATGTGGAAGCAGGCACAGGTAGATGTCAGAGGTTTTCCTCAATTGTAGCCACTTCATTCATTCATTCATTCATTCTTTCTTTCTTTCTTTGTATGTATATATGTTCAGGTGTGCAGCCATGTACATGTATGAAGTGCACATGTATGTGGAGGCCAGGGGCCAGTGTCAGATGTCTTTATCAATTGCTTTCCACCTCATTTAAGGATATATACTTTATGTATAGGAATACACTGTAGCTGTCTTTGACACACCAGAAGAGGGCATCAGATCCCATTACAGATGGTTGTGAGCCACCATGTGGTTGCTAGGAATTGAACTCAGGACCTTTGGAAGAGCAGTCAGTGCTCTTAACAGCTGAGCCATCTCTACGGCCCTTTCCACCTCATTTTTAAAGACAGGGTCTATCACTGAACCCAAAGCTAGCTGATAGTCTAGACTAGACATCAAGCAAAACCCAGGGATTCTCCTCCATCCATTTCCCCATGCAGGTGTTTACCAAGATGTCTATGGGTACCAGGATTCTGAATCCAGGTTCTCATGCTTTCTTAGCAAGAATCTTACCTGCTGAGCTATCTGCCCGTCCCTACATGTAAGGATTTGAGCCAGGTTTTAAAAAATTAAGCTATTTGGCAGTATGGAAAGATACAAATCAGAATGTTCAATGTGGTTTTGAATGTTGTCTTGATCCCTATTGCTGGTTTTGAAATCCCCCACACTAAGTGGAGCATGTTAAGGGCCCTTTTGTTGTGTTTGTGGACTTTCCGGGTCAAAGTTAACCATCTGTGAATGGCAGATCTCAGCACTGGTATCTCAGGTGCAGTGACCCAGCTGAACACTATTATCACTTAAAGACTTTTTTCTCAAATTTGCCTACTGGGAAAGAATAGTTCAAAAGCTGAATTCTGGAGCTAATCAGAGCACAGGCCAGTAATCTTATTTATGACATGGGCTTCTCTCAGTGGATTCCAGGAAGGGACGGGACAAGGAAGAGCATCTGGACATGAGCAATCCAAGGAAAGCATGTGGAAGCCAGTTAGCCTGGCAGACCTAGCTGCCAGTCATCTCTGCTGCATCCTACTGGTTACAGATGAGTGTCTAAGGACAGGCAGGTTGTGAAATGTGAGATACTGTGGTATTCGATGAAAAACTTCAGTCTGCCATGAAACCATCAAATGCAAGAGACGATGAAGGCTTCAACCAAGAATATGGAAATGGAGAAGTAGAAGAGACACAGTCTCACGGACGTACGCCAGCTGGGCTGGAAGAGGAGGATGAGGGAGAAAGCCCAGATAACAGGATAAACAAGGCAGAGATCTTGGGGAGAAAAAATTGATTTGGAAATGGTACTTACTTTGAAGATCTGACAGGACAGACCTGATGCCATAATCAATGGATCCAAGAATTCAGGGCTGTTGCTATAAAGGTTAAAGTTGAAGACATGTCTGAGTTGTTCAAGAGGGCGATGGTTAAGGGCATATACACGGCAGAAACTCGGCAAATTCTGAGGCAAGAGCTAGAGTGGCTGTGACATAATCCATGTTTGTAATGAGAAGAAAAAGCAGTCTGTGCTTAGAGAAGTGTTCTCAGACTAGAGACCAGGACTTCAGCACAGTAGGTGAATATAGCAGATGTCTGGAAAGGTTTATTTAGTAGCTACTCCAATCTGGTTTCTGGAAGGTCTCTCCTTTCTGAAAGACTAAAAACTATATTTCCTGGACTCTCTTGCAGCTAGAGTTCCAGAGATCGAGCTAGATTGTCGCAATCAGCTGCAGCATGCCAAAAGTGGAAGGCTGAAGTCAGAACCAAGTGTTTATCTTTCCCGCTAGTAACTGTAGTGATGGTACCTTGGTTGTCTCTATGACAACTATAACAGAGGTCTATATCCTAGTCCTGTATATATAGACATTGAGAGACATGATCAGATCATAGTAGAGGTGGCATGATTCTGATATTAGGCAGCTGTAACTGTGGCTTTCCAGAAGCAGTGTTGTGACTCTACAGCTCCTAATTCTGGCATGGCAGCATTTCCTTGGGGTAGCTTTGACAGGAACTAAGAAAAGTTCCTTTGAAGAGTTCAATTGAAACTCTGGATCTTCAGCCTTCCAGTCATTCTTGCAAGATGCCTGCTAATAAGGATCTTTCTATTTAAATTAGTGAGGCAAGTGCTGTTCATTGTAACTGGTCTCTAATGACAGGATAGGACCAAAGGCACCTCCCCCTTCCCCCCCAAAAATATACTTGTGTAGATCTGGGCACGTCCTGTAGCAGAACCTTAGAAGAATTATAAATGAGCCAGATTTCAGAGGGCAGCCACAAGCAGGCTAGGGAAGGAGAAAGAAATCAAGTGACCAGAGAATGGATGTTGATGTCCTAGATGGGAGGAGCTAAGTATAAGTTCTTCCCCAAGGAAGGTGCAAGGTAGACAGAGTAGATCCAGGCAGAAACTAGCATGATATTGGAACCATTGAAAGACCACTGATTCCTCAAGACCTAAAGGCCCATGGGTAAGAATCTCTCAAGTAGATGGAAAAAAAGAGACCAATATTAGTTCTTTTTTTTTTTAAATTGAGACAAGGAACAGGTGTGGTGGCACATACCTTTAGTCCCGCCCAGCACTTGGGAGGTAGAGGCAGATGGATCTCTGTGAATTCCAGGCCAGCCTGGTCTACAAAGCAAATTCCAGGACAACAAGAGCTACACAGAGAAACAGTGTCTCAAAAAAATTGAGAGAGAGAAAGAGAGAGAGAGAGAGAGAGAGAGAGTCTCAAATACTGGAATGACAAGCATGCCCCACCACACCTGATTGAGATGACCTTTCAAATGGAAACAGACTTGATGTCTGCATTAGTCTATCCCCAGCTGGACCCTTAAAATGTCAGACCAATACCTACCTGTATTCTTAAAACTGGTATCTTAAAGCTTGCAATGTCAATACTGTGTCTAATGCTATGTATGAATCCTTGTTGACTTGACCCCCACCCTGAGAGAAAAACAGAGAGAAAGAGGGGAGGGGGAAGGGAGGGGAAGAGGAAAAGGAAAAGGGACAGAGAATAGAAAAAAATTAAAATGTCCTGGCTCCAAACCAGCATTCTTGAGGTAGAGTTCTCCATGGTGCTTTCACCACGACCAGAGTTCAGAGCTACATAACACGTGGTCATTCTTCTTATAATGAAGTCTGCCTTTCACCCAAGAAGCATTCTGCTGAGGTGAGTAAAAACCACCCCACCCCTGGAGTAGCATGACCCAAATCCAATGCCAAGAACAAGTTGATGTGGGACTTGGACAGATCCTTTCACTCCTCCGTGTTACTACTTCCCCATTCACACAACAGTCTGGCTAAAGGATTTGGTAAAGTCACGTATGGCTGTGACCTGGAGCAGCTCTTTGACCCTCCAGCTGCAACGCCACATAAGTCCTTTAGCTGCAAAAGGCTCTGTGTGCACAAACAGGGTATAAATGTGCTGCCTAGCAGCTGATACCACAAACCACAGAAAACCACGATCTGATACCATAGCTTTCTCTTCCCTGTGTTAGCCAGACCAACCTCTCCAGCCAGCAGCCCTGGCCTCAGAGGACTGCAAATGAAGGACCCTGACTTGGCATGTGCAGCTCGTGACACAAAGGATATTTTTTTCATTAAATTTTCATTAGACTCTCATCCAAAGTCATTTTCCTACATATTAATGCGTGTTTTTATTTTATTACTACGTCCAAATCAAATTTCAAGAACCTTTTATGTTCAAGTCCTTGCTTAGCTTCAAAGAAAGGCTTGACACTTTCATCTTTTTTCAGGGAACAAATGCCCCTACAAATGAGGAAGAGGACAATGAACACCTTTCCTTTGTAAGGAACTTGTTGGTGTCCTTTATCATCATTTGAAAAGTACATTCTCAGCAAAGCCAGGAAGCAATGTCACTTTAGGCTCCCACTCACTCACTGGAAATTGCCAGTATCACTCCAGTCTTCAGTTTCTTGTTTTATGATCCTAGGATCCAACTGCAGCTTCCTTCAGCCTCCACTCTGCTCAGCTCTGGATTACAAATTCCCTGAGTGGGAAGCATGTGCTCTTTGCCCCTGGATCCTACCCACATCTGACACCGTGCCTGTGCCCACTTGGACACTCCTGCACAGCAGCCAATAAAAACTGGCTTCCTGGGGCCTAGAAATTATGGTGGAATTCTGTCCATGGAGTGCACTTTGAGCTGCCTCAGGTGCCTGCCATGACTTCTAGCTTCCACCTCCTCAGGCTGGGACTACGTCTGTGCCTGCCACCACACCCAGCTTTTCAACTTGGGTTCTAAGGCTTGAACTCAGATAGCCATGTTTCCGAGGTAAACGCTTTATAGATTAAGCCATCCTCCCACACCCTAACACTCCAGCCCTTCCCCCCCCAGCCCTACCCACCCCATCCCACACCGCCATCTATCTATTCCTGCTGTAGAAAGCCCTGGGCATCCTGGAGTTTGTGTTTCTCACAGTCTTTGAGGCACATATACATCCCCTACTCATATGCCCACTCTCAGTCCCTGGCACCTCCTGTGGTCTTATTCCTTCTCTTGTCTACAATCTGTACCTCTTGCCTCAATACCTTTTTCTCCTTGGTTGCTTTGATTCTTATTCTTCTCCTCTGTTCTGCTTCTATTTGTGTTTTTCTTCTAACTCGTTGTGGGTTTTCTACCTGTGGATCGCCACCCATTTCTGTGAGCTTGGTTATTCTGCTAGTTATACTCAGTGAAAGTTCACAAATCCTTTTCTACTCTGCACATACAAACACACACACGCGCGCACACACATGCACATGCACACATACACACTAACACACATGAACAAACACACAAACACAGGCATGTGCACACACACTCAGATACTAACACACATGAATGCACACACTCACTGACAGGCACACATCCATAGACACACTCTCTCACACACTCACACACACAAACACATGTACACACAAACACACATGCACACACAAGAATATACACTGTCACACACTAACACAC
>JADRCH010000029.1:6491426-6588432 GCA_019843965.1 Rhynchomys soricoides | reverse complement strand
CAAACACAGGCAGGCGCACACACACACACACACACACATGCATGCACACACCACTTTCCTCCCTCCTTGCCAGCTTTCTTAGACTCCAGAGCCCATGAGGCATTCAGTGCTTAACTCCAAACTGTCTGCCCTTTACTCTTCGATCTTCGTCAGAAACTGAGATATTCTTACTGCTGGTAGGCAGTGCCTTTTTGAGTTTTAAATATAGCTTTACTGAGGGGTTGATATAATACACCACACAAATGTAAGGACCTGAGTCCAGATCCCCAGCACTCATATAGATTCAAACAAGGTACAGCAGTGTGCCTAGAATCCCAGCAGAGATACAAGGATCCTAGAGATGCCCTGGCCAAATCAATGAGCTCCACATTCAGTGAGAGACCCTGTCTCAAAAACAGGAACAAAACAAAACAAAACAAAACAAAAACATTATTAAGATACAAGTATGAGCTACATAGCTTTTCCTGGGCAGATGGTGAAAAAAAAAAAAATCCATTCTTTCTGGATAGCAAAGGCACCAACAAACTAAAGAAATGTTTCTGTCTATGTTCAGGTTTCTGAGCCAATAAGCTTAGTGGGATTGCTTTCAGGAGCATGGATGGATCAAAAGCAGCTACACCACTGGGAAGTCCCCTGGGTGACTTACTGACAGACAGTCCATCATACCACTGAAGAATTCTACCAGAAGCATGGACATGAAAAGTGGCAGCACTGACTAGTCCTTTGGGAAACTTGGGGCAGATTCACTACCAAATCACCCCCTTAGTTGTCTTATCTAAGGAAATTGAGGAGAAAAGCATGTGAGGTCTGTGAGCCCCCCCCATCCCTCCTCAAGAGCATATTGGTAAGCGAGTCTTCCAGAGAGTCTCCTGTGGCTGACCACAGTGGCTCTGATTCACGGTGACAATAATTATATCCAACCCAGAGGAAACAGCTGGACACCATTACGGATCTTCCAGTTCATCCACTCATGCTGTACTTTGCTAGTTAACTTTGTCACTGTGGCAAAATGCCTGAGAATATCACCTTCATGGAGAAAAGATTTATTTGGGCTCACAGTTCAGTCCATGGTGAGTTGGGCTATCGACTCTGGGTCAGTGGGATGGCAAAATGATCAGATCATATGGAAACATGTGGTACTGCTTTTAAAGATGCTCACTACAGTGTAGAAAACATGGGAGTTTTCTATGACACTGGGGAGAAAATAGAACCTATTCCTCTATCTAGGCACCTGCTTCCGAAGTTCCCACCAACCCTTATGGAATTATAATTATAAATATTAAATTATAAGACCCCCATTAACTCATCGACAAGGTCAAAGTCCTCATGATTCAGTCACTTCCTCAAAGCTGCTACCTCTAAACCCAGTGGGATTAAGCCTTCAATGGGAGCTTTTAGAAAACAGTTAAGATTCAAGCCATTCGGTGTTTCTCAGCATAGTCACAGACTTGTGATAATCACCCATACAGTCAACCTGAGAACATTTTCTTCTCTACCACAAAAGCTATATCAATAATCCTCTAATCCTCCCATGCCTAGTTCCTAGTATTAATTTGCTTCTTGCTTTATGGATTTTTCTATTCTAGGCATTTTACGTAAATAAAATCCCTCAGCTTGTGGATCTTGGAAGGGTTTCCTCACTCAGCATAAAGTTTTCAATGTTCACCTATGCTGTGGCATGTAGCAGTACTTCATTTGCATACATAGATCACATTTTGTCATTCATCAGATGGTAGATTTACATTGTTTACATTTGGGGCATTATGAATGACGCTTCTGTGAACATCTACATACAAGTTTAGGCAAGCTGGGCAGTGGTGGCGCACGCCTTTAATCCCAGCACTCGGGAGGCAGAAGCAGGTGGATTTCTGAGTTTGAGACTAGCTTGGTCTACAGAGTGAGTTCCCGGACAGCCAGGGCTACACAGAGAAACCCTGTCTTGAAACACAAACAAACAAACAAACAAAAAAGTTTAGGCAAATGCATGTTTTCAGTTCTCTCTGCTATACATAGGAGCACAACCCTAATTCCACCCTTACTTTTTGAGGAACTGCCAAATTACTTTCCAAAGAAGTGGTTTCTATCCTCCCAGTATTAGAGGAGGGTTCCAGCTGGGGCACGTCTTTTACGAGGTTCTCTGTTATCTTTGTTGCAATCTACTCAATTTAGAAAGTGTGAATCACTTTGTTATCTTTGTTGCAGTCTAGTCAACTTTTTTATCTTTGTTACAACCTAGTCAATTTACTACGTTTCTATTGTGCATTTCAGGGATAGCTAATGATGGCTAATGATACCCTAGTGGAGGTCATCAAGTTTGCCCAGCAGATGCCCTCACAGGATGAGCAATCTCACCAACTCTACTTCTGAGTTGCAAGCATTCTTCATACACTATCAATTCAAATTTCTTATTAGATACAGAACTTGCAAACAGTTCTCTCCTATTGTGTGGGTTGGCTCTTCCACTTCAGGGATTTTTTTTTAGAATTCATTTTTATCTATGTGCATGAGTGTTTTGCTTGCACCTATGTGTGTACACCACATATATGTAGTACCTTCAGAGTCTAGAAGATGATGTCAAATCCCCCAAACCTGGATTTACAGATGGTTTCAAGCTGCCACATGGGTCCTGGGAACTGAACTCAGGTCCTCTGCCAAAGTTGCAAGTGTTCCTAACTTCTGATGAGCCATCTCTCCAGCCCGTCTTCCACTTTCTTAATGTTATCCTTTGAAACACAGAGGTTTTATATTTTGATGAAATTCAATTTCTTTTGTCACTTGTCCATATGATACCACATCCATCTAAGACATCTTTGCCTAACCTAGGTCAAGAAAATGTACCTCTGTGCCCTTGTGTAAGAGTTTTATAATTTAACTGTTATACTTAAGACTACATCAAATTTTTGTATGTACATAAAGAAATATAACCTTTTAGCTTTTAAATATTTTAGTCACATTTTTATAGATAAAATTTACTTATGTGTATATGGATTACAGTGTCGTATTTTAACATATATAGTATATAATGATTAAATATATAGATAATTTGCATATGCATTGCCTCAAACATTATTTAACTTGTATTATGAACATCCAAAGGCTTAGCTTCCAGCTATTTTGAGATACATATTGACTTGTTGCAGTCACCAGAATCGATTCCTTCTTTCTGACTGTAATTTTATGTGTGTCCATTAACCAGCTTCTATTCCCCTTCTACGGCCCTTCCTTGCCTCTGGCAGCCACCATTCTATCTGTACATGTCTCAAGTCAACTTTTAACTTCTACATATAAGAACATGATGTATTTGCCTAAGGAACTCTATTTAACATAATGTTTTCCAAACTCATCGATGTTACTGTAAATGTCAGACTCTCATTCTTTTTCATGCTATGGGTGTGTCACATTTTTTAAAATTCATTTAACCCATTTATTCATTTTTTATTCATTCATTTATCCTTCTTTACATTTGGATACATAATTGTCCTACTACCATTGGTTCAAAATAGGAGTCTTTTGTTTGCTTGTTTGTTTTTTGAGACAGGCTTCTCTGTGTAGTCCTGGCTGTCCTGGAACTCACTTTGTAGACCAGGCTAGCCTTGAATTTAGAGATCTGCCTGCCTCTACCTCCCAAGTGCTGGGATTAAAGGCATATGCCACTATGCATAGTTCAAAATAAGAGTCCTTTATTTCTCTGTGTGGATGTTGTTTAGTTGTTTGATTGGTTTTTTTTGTTTTGGTTTTGTTTGTTTGTTTGTTGTGTTGTTTTCTTATTCTAACCTATATTTTGGTGTTCCCTTAGAAACCCTGAGTCCCACTTTCATCAGTTCCTCATCAAACCTCCCTCATCTCAGCCCTAGGTAACTAGGGCATTGGTGTGTCTCTACCTATCCTCTTAGGACTCTCTACCTAGCCAGGCCCCCTGGGGAGGAAGCTCTCAGACATGGAGCTGCATAGGAGCCCAGAACAAACTTCTAACATTTAAGCCAGGACAAAGCACTCTTCCTGACTTCTCTAATCTGTCCCCAGCTAGTTGCACCATAGTTTACACTCTGAGTTGCAACTCCTATGGGATTACAGAACTGAGTGTGAGGGATACAAACAAAATTAGCAACAGTACAAAGGTTTGGTAGTGTGGTGATCCAAAACTAATTCAAAAATCAAATGTATGATGAATCTGAGTGAGGACATGTGCTCCTCCATGCTTGTAGCTACAGTCTTAGTACAGAACACACACAACACGCACATTTTGAGTTGAACATGTTGTTACACCATGCAATGCTAATGAATGCTGCCCAAGACATAGGTCGAGGTGGAGACTACTGTGTGTGATGAACTACAGTGTCTTCATTGCACAAAGTTTCCTGATCTTATAGAAACATATGATATAATCAGGAAAAACAGAGACTGTCTTAATATTGTCATTCCTTGACATATAAGTACCTGATTTGCATTGCTATGTATATCTATTGTATTAAAAAGTTTCATCTTTAAAATTGTTGAATTGCTAACTTGAGTTTCAGAGTGTGTGTGTGTGTGTGTGTGTGTGTGTGTGTATTTTGGCTTGGGGTTAGGATGGGATTTTCAACAACTTTTGAAACTGCCCTTCCACATTTCTTCCCTTTTATACTATATATTTATTTGAAGTAGCAATCTTCATGTTGACAGTTATATAATCAAAATATCATTCAACTCTGAAAAATACTGAAGATGCTCTCTGCCCTGAAGTATCAATTGACAACAAAGGTTTAATACCTTAAGTAAAAATAAAAAGTAAAGCTAAGCATGATGGGACACAATTTTAATCCCAGCACTTGGGAGACAGAGGCAGGGGGATCTCTGTGTGTTTAAGACTGCTGGTGGGTCTAAAGTGTGAGTTCTAGGCCAGCCAGGGCTATTACATAGTTAGACTCCCTCTGCAAAACAAACACAAAAACCAAATGGCAAGCACACATACCTCACTAGTATGCAAATCTGACTTCATCTTTAGTAAATGGTAAAAATAAATGGAAATTATCTTCATGATTTATCATCACTGTTTTGTTTGTATGCCTATTTTCTAGGCATATATACCTCAGATCAAATGGTGATTTCTTGAAAGAAAGGGAGTCATGAGTGGAAGACGTTGGAGATTCCCTGATTCCCCTAGAGCAAACCAAAGGCTCCCTTATTCTCCCCTGTGGGTTCCTCCTGTGTGCGTGAGTTCTGTAGCACGAAGCAATCACTCACTAAACAGATGACATTTGCCACACAGTTCGAGCCCATCTCCCAACAACACTGAACATCTCTGGAACACACAGCACTTTGAATGACAGGTCACAGAAATGCTAACACAATTTGAGGCGATAACAACAACAACAAAACTCTCCTAGCTTTCTGCCTGTTATGTACTGACTCCATTTGGAAACTTAAAATGCAAGTTAACTCGAAGTTTTCAGCCAAGTAAACACTTTAGAGAAGGGAAAATCTCAAGGGAAGGGAAGAAAGGTTTGGTCCTTAAGCCATGCTCTCAGCATGACAGCTGGTTGTGACTGAACCCATCACACTAAGGACGAAGAGCCCGTCTGTCTCTTTTTTGTCACAGGTTTTAGGGCATCTGTGGTTTGGTCTGCAGCTTAAACAATAAGACCACACCAAATCCCGAAGGTTAATTTAGAAGAATATCTGACTGCAGTCCCTCCAGACCACAGCCACGTTTTTAAAAAAAGTTTCAATTGAAGAAGCAAAGTTTGATCTCTTCCATGTTGAGCTCTGGCGACAAAAGCAGCTTTCTGTGGGAGCGTGACTTCAAAAGGCTGCTGAAACTCCCGGTTGTAATGACTGAAGCAATGCGCAGAGATCCTCCTGAGGCCCGGTGCCCATTAGCACAGGAAAACCCATCCCCTTTCCCTCCCAGGTCCTTTACTAACCAAACCCAGTCAGGCAACATGGAAGGTCGAGCCTTGAAGGGACCAGACCAGACCCAGTTGAGAAAACTAGAGTGCTATAAAAACCCAATGAGATAAGAATGTGTTGAGATGAACCATATAGTACATAATTTAAAAAAAAAAATTAGAAAGAGGGAAAGAGACAAAACACAAAGCTGGATGGGTAGGGAAGTGGAAGGGATCAGGAAAGAACTGGGGAAGGAAAACATAATCAAACTATATTTTATGAAAATGTTTGCCAATAAAGTAGGACATCAAAAGCTAGGGAGGGTGGGTTTATATTGAAGGTAGCGGAAAATAAAAGCTCTGGGAAAGTATCAGGTCAGGCCTGATACAGTCACACCCCAGGGTTGTAGATGAGACAACAGGAGAGCAGGCCCGCCCCTTTGCGTGAGTACCGGTATAGGTTCATCTCCCGCCTCTGCTCGCCCGCAGTGTGCATCGGGATGACTCCTGCTGCCCGCCCGCCTGCGAAGAAACTGAGCCGCAAACTTCTCAGTCTCGGAACCCTGCTGCTACGGGAGCAGTTTGGATTACTGCTCAGCGCCGCCAGCCGCCCGCCTGGAGAGACTAGTATTCAACCTCCCCGCCCCCCCACCCCCGCCGCGGTGAAAGTTTGCTCCCACTTCGCCTCTCCCCCACCTCCACCCCTAAGGCGTCAAGACCGCGTAGGAGTTCCCGGGTCCGCCCTGCACAAATACACTCGTCAACAAAGGAAAGCCCATTAAACCTTCCCTCCTGTGAACTCGCCCCCGCGGATACCTCTTTGAACTGACCCCCGCCCCGCAGCCCCGGAGCCGTTTGGGGCGCGCTGGCCCTCCCGGGCTCGCTCCCTCCCTCCCGGCTGCGCACTTTTGCTGCCCGCTTGGTCTTTGAAGTCTCTTTACATTATGGCACAGCAGCCACGCGCTCTTACCCCGCGCGGGGGCTTTGTGTAACGGAACTGACATTTGGCCTTGATACCTGTATCTCTTGGTGATTGCAACAAATTTCTGAAATAAATATTGTGCTTTGATCTCCCTGCACTGCATTTTTAATGGACGCTCCAAACATTACTTCATTAGGAAGAATTTTTTTCTTTCTTTCTGGAGCCGGGGTGGGGGGTGGGGGGTATTTAAAGCTCAGTTCTTCGAAGTCTCTCTCCAAACTCTTGGTTGGGCCTGGGAGGGCTGGAACTGTTTCAACAAATTCGGTGGTGAGACGACTATGGTGATCCATCCAGAGTGTTACTGTGCGCTCAACACAGTCCTATGGACTGCGCCCACGCACTCCTTTAAGCCCACTAGCGCCCACAAGCACTCTACTGAGGCAGCACATTTTACAGATGGGCAAAAAGAGGCATACTTACCAGGATTCTCAGAGACAAGGCGGGGAAAACCTGGGTTCAAAGTTGGAGCCCTTAACAGCTCTGCTTGGCACTGGTGGCTGCTTCTTGCCTAAAGAGTTTGTCTTAGCGGGAAAGTTAAGTCCTATAACTATAGAGGTGCAAATGGACTCTTCTTGCCATTTTGATAAAATAGCTAACACGCTTGGCCAAAGAGGACACTCCCAGCTTGCTTTTCTGCCTCCTGAGAAAGTCGGGTTGGAAAGGCTTAGAAAGGAAAAGAAACCAGACAGACTGCCTTCCAGGTTGCCCTGGGTGAGCTCACTGGCTTCAGATGGGCCCGTTTTGTAAAGTCTACATCTGGCCTCAGGTTTCTCCGGAGCTGGGTCCTTGCAATTGGGCATAAAAAGGAGCCGGTCAGCCAGGCCTCAGGGCAAACCACAGAGTCATCTCCCCTTTCCGCTTCCACAGCGCTCAAACCCATCTACTGGAGGATGTGACCCCGTGGGTTGAGCTGTAAGGTGTCTGTTAACTGGTCCAGGAGTGACAGCTTGTTGGGGAGAAGGAGATGTTAATGTGAGGCCTGTTGCTCATTTCCATTCCGAAGGCGCGTCTGGAATCTGGGAGAAATGGGCCTCCTTAGTAAGGGCAGTGTCAGGGCTCTTGATGGGCTTGTGAAGGACACCTACGTGCACTGCAGAGTCTGAAGCGGTAAGAGTTCCTCTAGCTATTGGTCCTACTTTGGGAGTTAGGCCATCGGGTCCTGGAACATCTGTCCTGACCTCATGGTGGTCTCTGAACACCCCGCGCAAGCTGGGCTGGTTCAGGGTTTCCAGAGAGACTGGCGACCTCGGAGACTGAAAATTTGGTAAGCAGAGAGCCCGGAGAAGAATCAGGCTAAGTCAACTTCAGGCGAACCACTTCTCTGTGCTTCACCTGAGCTACCGCTTCCAGGTCGCTGACTGGACTTCGGGCCCCCAAAGCAGTGAAGGCCCCATGTCACCTGGACAACCTCTGGTCTATCACTTTCGGCTGCCGGAACTACTAGGGGAGGGTCCTGGGCGGAAGGCACGTAGGAGACCGATTGACCCTGCTAGACCAGCCAACAACTGCCAACGAAGTTTTGAGGGGAACACACTCTGGAGAAGACTTCAACGCCTGCGACAAAGCATTCGAGTGGATGAACTTCTTTCCGACGAGGACTGGGGAAAAAGTTTGCTTTGACTTTTCTTTCCCCTCTAGGGGCCTCCTCCCAGAGATCTGCGGTTTCTCAAGGCACGGAGGTGGGGTCGGGAGGGAAAGGGCACTGCGAAGAAGCACCCAAGCCTTGCCGTCCAGCTTGTGACATCGCGCACATTTGACGATTCTAAGAGAAGTTACAAGCATCGCTGGCGAGTCTCATGGAGCCTAACCAGTGGAACGTTTGCCCGGTCCTGCTCAACACACAGAACTGTTTGTCAGGAAAGTACAGCCCAACCCCCCTCCCACAAACACACACACCCCTGGCGCCCACCGCCCCAAGAGTATGTTCCGGGTTGTTCTGGTGTCCTGCCAAGCTCGGTTGTGGGAGGAAGCAGTAAGCGCAGTGCGGATTTTTTTTTTTTTCCACTCTGCAAAAGTTATAGCTAGAGGAAAACTTCCAGGTCACCAGTGGGAGCTTCAAGAGGACTCTGCGGCTTGTCAAGAGGGTGGGCCTGGAGTGTGTGCGCCACCCACTACCGCCCTGGGAGACCGCCCAGCCTGGCCCGGGGTCACAGCGCCGCCTGCACCTCCGCGGGCGAGCAGGGGGGTGGGACACGCGGTCGACCGGGTTTGGTCAGTCCCACGCCCCGCCCCAGGAGCTCGCTTTAGTCCTCAGTGTAAGGGTGCAGAAGTACGGGGAAGTTACCCTTATCCCAGTCTCAAAGTACTTTGTCTGAAAGATGAAGGCAGATTTTTTTCTAGAGATAACAAAGACACTTTGTCACTTTGCGCGCTGCCTTGGTGCAAATCTTTAATTGCAAGTGGGGGTGGGGGATCGAGTGTCCCAAGCAACCCAAGCGCGAGTCTCCAGGCGGCAAGGCCCCCTTTGATCAGGAAAATCCAATTATTTGTGTATATACATTTCCCACATAGTGATTACTTCATTAATTGTCCCGCCTTTATCTCCTCCCTTCCCATCCCCCCTAATAATCAGTTCTTTTATCCAGACCAACAAACACACCATAGGAGCTTTGTGGATTCAAAGGATTTGCTTTCGCTTCTGAAAGAGCCGCTATTCTTTGATGATTGGGTAGCGGCAAACTTCAAAGCCATAAATCTTTCCTCTGACTGGCTGGCGGCCCAGCAAAGCCCTTATCAAATTCTTGGAGGTGATCCTGAAGCGCTCAGACCGCGAGCAGGGCGAGCAAGCGGGGCGCGGGTGGGGAGGACTCGGAGGCACGCTGGGCGGCTGTTCGTCCTCGCCTTCGGGTGTCCATGCCTCGGCGGCGGCTGCGTCCCGCTCCACAGCGAGCGGCCTTCAAGCCCTAGCCATGGCCGCTGTGGCTGTCCTCCGGAACGACTCACTGCAGGCCTTCCTCCAGGTCAGGGCCGGGCCCGGAACGGGCGGGAGCAGGTGGGAATGGCATGGGTCTAGGGTACTTTGAGCACCTTAAATCTCAAAAGGACGCTCCCGGTTAAGAGTGCGACTGGAATCAGACCTAGGCGCACTCACGCCAACTTGATACCTAATCTGTCTCTGTCTCTGTCTCTGTCTCTCTGTCTCTGTCTCTCTGTCTCTGTCTCTCTCTCTCTCTTTCTCTGTGTGTGTGTGTGTGCGCGCGCGCGTGTGTTGCCTTTCGGGGGTATGTGGATGGCAGAATGGCAGAAAATTGAGTTCACCTTGCTAGGCTCTCCTGCTGACTTCTTCCTAGGACAGGCTAAGGAGGAACGCAGAAGCTACTGGAGAAAGAGCTTATAAAATGCTAGTGTAGACAACCCCTCAGTCCCACTGTGGGTGTTTCTAGGTATTCCTAACCAGTCTGGCCCCTCTACCTCTTTTGCACTTCCCTTAAAGGATGCTTAGCATCTCTTTGAACCAAGTAGTTTAGTGGGAAGCGACCTCTCACCAGAGGTTCAGGTAGCGCTGGCGCTGAAAGTTTCCCGGGACCCGCTGGGTGCGCGCGCGGGATGCTGTGAGGTCTGGGGGAGGGACAACCGGGCAGAGGAGGGGCGGGGGTATAATAGTGGGGGTGGCGGCCCTGCCCAGAGTCCGCGCTTGGAACGCTAACCTTTTGTCTCTTCCGCCCTCCCTTGCCGCCGCCCATGCAGGACCGCACCCCCAGCGCCTCCCCGGACCTGGGCAAACACTCGCCCCTGGCGCTGCTGGCCGCCACCTGTAGCCGGATCGGCCAGCCGGGAGCTGCGGCAGCCCCCGACTTCCTTCAGGTACCCTATGACCCAGCGCTGGGTTCACCCACCAGGCTTTTCCACCCGTGGACTGCAGACATGCCCGCGCACTCGCCAGGCGCCCTGCCGCCCCCACACCCCAGCCTGGGGCTGACGCCACAGAAAACACACCTGCAGCCGTCCTTCGGGGCAGCTCACGAGCTCCCGCTCACGCCCCCCGCGGATCCGTCATACCCTTACGAGTTTTCGCCGGTCAAGATGCTGCCCTCGAGCATGGCGGCTCTGCCTGCCAGCTGCGCGCCCGCCTACGTGCCCTACGCCGCGCAGGCCGCGTTGCCCCCAGGCTACTCCAACCTGCTGCCTCCGCCGCCACCGCCGCCTCCACCGCCCACCTGCCGCCAGTTGTCCCCCGCCCCGGCCCCGGACGACCTCCCCTGGTGGAGCATCCCGCAGTCGGGTGCGGGGCCGGGGAGCTCCGGGGTTCCAGGGACCACCCTCTCCAGCGCCTGTGCCGGTCCTCCCCACGCTCCCCGCTTCCCTGCCTCCGCTGCAGCTGCTGCAGCGGCGGCTGCTGCCCTGCAACGGGGCCTAGTGTTGGGCCCGACGGACTTTGCACAGTACCAGAGCCAGATCGCCGCGCTGCTGCAGACCAAGGCCCCCCTGGCGGCCACGGCCAGGAGGTGCCGCCGCTGCCGCTGCCCCAACTGCCAGGCGGCTGGCGGTGCCCCCGAGGCAGAGCCAGGCAAAAAGAAGCAACACGTGTGCCACGTGCCAGGCTGCGGCAAGGTGTACGGCAAGACGTCGCACCTGAAGGCGCACCTGCGCTGGCACACGGGCGAGCGGCCGTTCGTGTGCAACTGGCTCTTCTGCGGCAAGAGCTTCACGCGCTCGGACGAGCTGCAGCGGCACCTGCGGACTCACACGGGCGAGAAACGCTTCGCCTGTCCCGAGTGCGGCAAACGCTTCATGCGAAGCGATCACCTCGCCAAGCACGTGAAGACGCACCAAAATAAGAAGCTCAAAGTCGCTGAGGCCGGGGTGAAGCGGGAGAACCCGCGGGACCTATGAGCGCACCGGGGCACTTCCGAGGCCATTCCCGCCCAAGACATCCTTCCTAGCACCTTTGCTGGCACGCCCGGGTACTTGCCATCGAGGTAGCTGACAGAGAAGAAACTTTAAAAATGAACTTTTTATTGTCCTCCTCCCGAAGCGAGGTCCTGCCGCCTGGCCCTAGAACGGAGGGCAGGGCAGGCAGGGCTGGAAACAGGGTCGTAGTTGAGAACCCCGAGTTACCCCAGGAGGATTCCAAAGTTTGAGCCATCGCCTGCCTGGGAGTCTTACGTTAGGGGATACTACCCAGGGCTGACCTTGCTTGTGGGAGTCGCTGCTGAAAAACAAACAAACAAACAAAAAAATGCTGAAGGACCTTTGGGGATTTAAAATCAGGGCTTAAGTTTTTTGCTAGGCCCGATTCGGACTTTGTACAGGTTATTTAATAATAGCTTTGTTAAAGAGTAATTATAATTATAACGTTAATAAATGTTTCTGTTGTTCTCAGCTCCACGCAGAGCTACAGCATGGTACGTTTCTGTAAAGCGATCAGCAGTTGCAGCTTGAAAATAAATACGTTCATTCCAGGGTCTCCTCGGGAAGACCCCTGCAGAGCTGGTCTCCTCTGATCTTTTCTTCTTCCTGGAGTCCTTGCTGAGAGGTCAGGTTTCACCAGGGATCTGACGGTTCCTGTGTGCTGCCTGTATCACAGGCGTCTTTGGTTTCTAAAAGTTTGGGTAAGCATGTCTGGATGCATGGCCAGGCGCTGGGTAGTCAGTTTTCTGGTAAAGAGGCTAAGGCAAGATTTGCCCCTTCCAGTTTAGGTTTCTGGGTGACTCTAAGACTTAGTGTCTTGGTTGATTCATAAATTTGATAACTTGCTGCACAAAATCTGAGGCTAATTCCTTGCTGTTTTAAAGTTGCTGATATTCTTGGGTCCTGTCAGAGGAGCTAGGTTTTCTCAGGGCCTTCTCCCAGATGAGATTTTTAGAGTTATAGAGAAGTTGGCTCTCTTACATAGAGTGGTTGTAACACCAAAAAGGTAGCTGTCACTCTTGCAGCATTCCAGTCTGGCCATCCACTACTTGTTTGCTAATCTTAACAAGCCAGACTAGATATAGATGGGCCAGGAAGTTTTCATTCTTGTATCTTGAATTTTCTTCTGAATCACCCAACCAGATAGATTTTCTCAGGGAAGAACCAGAAATGCTTGCTCATAGCCTAGAAATGGAGGGAAATGTTTTGAAGATACAGGTTTCTCATCTTTCTCTAACTTTTTAAAGTTTGAAGTCTTTTTTTTTCAAGTGTCTCAACTCATTTGTATTGTAATATTTTGATTTTCAAACCCAAAACTTAGCAAGCAACTAAACTCTTTCATTTAGAATCAGCAAAAGTCAAAATAGAATTTAGATTTCGTTACTGTTTTAACAAAAAATGCAGTGAAAGATCTTTTCATAATAGAATTGTGTATATGTATTTGGTATTTCACAACCTACAAGCTTGCCATTCATTTTTGCTTAAAGTCAAACTAAAGGGCAAATTTTCAAAAGCTATTGAGGGTTGTTCTTGAAAAATATGTAAATAAAACACAAACATCAACATAATTGAAGTGAGAATAACCTTTTACAATCACAAAAAATAATTTTATTGTGTAATATGAGGCAAGACAGCAAAGCACGCCTCAAAGCCACTTGCCCCCTTTAGAGATGTTGAACTATTTCATAAACTTGAATCCTCCTGGTCCTTTACTTCAGAAGAGGGAGCTAAATTTCCACTGCTGTGGCTGATTTGCAAGTGATAGTTACAAGACAGTGCAGTCAGTACTCACCTAAACGTGCACTCTTACTCTACATCTATTGTAATTATTCAGGAATGCCATCTTGATTTAGACCTAGTACACTTTATATGGATAGGTAGAACAGTTGCATGAAGCTTTCAGTCACTCCTGAGCCATGACCTGGGATCAACTTCAGACTCAGGAAAGGTTTCTTGGCAGGTGATGAGGACTTTGGACTCAGGAAATTTGAAGTGGTTATGTCATGTGAGAAGAATAGCTTTGATTCTTTATTTAAATCAAAGTTTCAAAACTGCCACTTTCTTTTTCTTTCTTTTTAAAACACAGCTATGGTTACCGACAGGTACAATCCTCTAGAAGAGACGGGGGGGAAATAAACCTTTATCATGGAAAAAAAATGAAATATATAAGATTGAAAATTAAACAGGGATAGTGAAGGAATATTCTCAGAACTTTGTAGTTAAGAGAACAACTAAATCAAATATGTGGAGCTTACCAAAATAAGGTATATATAAAGTTATATAACTTTAAAAACAGAACAAAACCATGAAATGACAAAATTAACGTTCTTGGAACTGTTTAAGCCTGCCAGATTGAAAAGCAACCTTTAACTCAATTTGATACATGGTAACTATTGACTATTCACTGCAACATGGTAACTATTGGCTATTCACTGCAACA
Organism: Rhynchomys soricoides; assembly: GCA_019843965.1. NCBI lineage: Eukaryota > Metazoa > Chordata > Mammalia > Rodentia > Muridae > Rhynchomys > Rhynchomys soricoides. Next base: position 6,574,292 of record JADRCH010000029.1, on the reverse strand, counting down.
TAATAACTATTGGCTATTGGCATCCCTTCAGCTCTTTTCAATTAGTTTAGAAAAAGAAGTGATGCCTTTCTTGAAGGAGACACCCAAAAGTCACAGAAATAATAATATCCAAGTTTAAGAAGGCATTCCATGTGTATGCTGAGAAAATAAGCTAATATAATATAGAGATGCATTCAAGTACAGGCTGTGGAGATTTATAACATTTTGTTTAGTCAGTCTGCATTCAGAGTACCATTATAAAAATATTAAAATTTATTTTGGAACACCAGTATGCAAAAATAATATGTGTGGCTTAGGCACAAACTAAATATATTACTTATAGCAGAAAATTTAGTGGAATTAAAATGAAAAACTTAGAAGTAAATTAACACTAAATGTGAACTGCGTGTTATTTTGAAATGGAGTTTGCCAAAACCAAAAAGCAAGTTTGACCTGCCAACTTTTCACAGTGCTTTATTTAAGACCTCAGTACACAATTATTTTAAAACTGAAATGGTTTTGATTTTGATGATAATGATTGTCTCATGACATTAGACGAGTTTTTTTAAGAAACTGGTTTGGGCAGAATGAAAATAGAGTATATATTGAATTCCGAATTGGTGACATCTTAAAGTGTACACTCGATGAATAAATGAACCATATGGGTCAAGAACTCACCAACGGAGAACTTGAATAACATATAAATTAGCTAATTTTGAATTTTATGTTTCTGAATTTAACAATACAGTTTTCAGCTTTTCTCCAGAGAACACTGGGAAGATATTTCTTTAATGGGTCTGGTAAATTTGCCAAAGAAAATACAAGTGTTATGAACATCAATTTCAACATTTCTAAATTTACTAGAGCTAAACTATGTCTAATTAATTGACTTAATTCAGTAAAATATAACATACCACTAAAAAAAAAAATCTTCCTGAGGTTGATTCCAGTAAAAACTTACTTTGATGACATCCGTAAAAAGGCAGGTTTTTACCCCAGTGTGTGCACTGTGCTATATCTAATACTGTAGGCTTTGAAGTAATCGTTGAAAGTGATATCTTCAGCTTGGTCCTGCTGGGAGAGTGAGATAGAATGCTATTAGAGAAGTGGCTACAAATTCCTACTCTTTAAAACGCTGGTGTGGATGACACTTGTTTCTGTGGGAATCTAGAGCTGCAAAACATGTTTGCTTACCTTAGCTTGTTGCTTTACACAATAGAGTCAATTGGCATTTTTTGGGTAGGAAACAGGCTATGGTGAGGAGCCAGATTTAAACTTCGATGTCTGGAAAACAACTACAGTTCACTACTGGCCCCAATTAACTATCACTACATTTCTCTTGTCTACATGATAGAGGGAAGCATTTTAAAAGACCTGGGGCACCTTTGAAAGTGGGTGCCACACCTTGGATCCAGAGTGAAGCAGACAGATTGCCAGTGTTCAAGGCCAGCACGGGTTATGAAGTGAGTTTGAGGCCAGCACGAACTACCAAGCAAGACCATATTATGTTGCAATACCATATCTAAAACCAGGAAATGTGTGCTAACACAGTGTGATAAAGTAGAGAAAAATAAGGAAAATATCTAGGCATAGGCATGTTTACAATACATTATATTTATGTTAATATGCCAAAGTGACAAGCCACAATAGTTATAATCTGATTCATTTAACGTTCCATATTGTAGAAGTTTCTAATCCTGGTTCTTCCTCCCAGCCCCATCCTCCTTGAAATAAGACTCAGACTCAAAATATATTTACAACTACCTTTGCCGTATAGCTAGGCTCTTCTCTGACTAGATCATAATTTAAAATAACTCATTTATTTTAATCTACATTCTGCCATGTGGCTGGTTATCTGTGTTCAGGTACCATGAGTCCATCTCATCACATCTTCCCAGGAAAATCTCCCCCACCTGGCTCTATCCCAGAATTCTCTCTGCCTCCCCGATGTCCCACCTTCTATTCTACCCTTTAGGCCATGGGTATTTTAATTGACAGGTGATGTGTCCATACAATACATCAGATATTCTCTCTACACTATATAGTAACTTAATATTTTCTCTGGCATTAGTAAGATTCTACATTTTTGCATAAATATCTTGATGCCAATTGTTTTTAAAGAATCTGGTGTTACTCGATACAGAGGTCTTTCTATTTAATTTATGGACACTATGTGATAACTTGCATAGTGTCCCTGACTGTCTTGGGTAAGTGACATTAGTTCAACAGAGATGCAACCTGATAGCTCCAGACCGTTAGTTCTCTTGACCATCTCACAATTGCAGCTACCCTTTTTAATTGGGGGGCGGGAGGGAGTTTGCTTTTCTGCCTGGTCCTTAGCAATTCTCTAGAACAGTTCTCAATGGTATAGGTGATAGTTAATTCATAATTTGGCCCACAAACGTGGGCTTCAGTAGTTTCTAAACAACATATAATACCCTAAAGCGTATGCTGGTTTTCTATATAATACAAAAGTAGAAACAGAGAAATCATATCTAGTTTGATAAAACATGGGAAATCTGTGGCTTTCACCTTTAAGAAAGTCAACTCAACCCTATGATGATGGAAACTGTAAACTGTGAAATGTAAGTTTGGTTTAGAGTAAAATCATTTACTAGTCCCACCTCTGACACAAGAAGTACACTAAAATTGTGTAAGATACCATGAGCAGTCTTCATGCCATGTAAGTTCTTTAACTGTAAAGTTAAACAGGTCTGGCATGCAGGCACTAGTCATGATGTGGTCAGTACGACCTAAAACTCAAATGGAAAACATCTATCTAGCCTTCAGCTCTATTTCACACAATTTCCAAGGCAAGCATCAGGACTACATCCTCACTTATGCTTAAGATTGGGAACTGTGTCCTCATATTGAATGTATTTGGAGACAGCATCCTAAAAATGTACACAAAATACTGGGAAGGCTTATTTCTCTTGTTGGTGTGAATTTTCTTCTTATGTTCTATGTATTACTTTTTTTACTCTGTGTCTTGAAGGCAAACGTCTATGTATCCATGTCTACTTCTGTCATGAAACTTTATGTGACTTAACTCCCTGTAGAGCAGAACCCAGCTGGCTTAACTATAGTTATTTTAAACTATATTTTATTTGTATTTTCAGTACTGGGAATTGAATCTAGTAGTCGTTCAACTAAGTGCTCTACTACTGATTTGAATTCCCTAGTCCCCTGCTTGAACCTTCAACCTTCTGCCTCAGTAGCTAGTTTTACAGTCATGTGCAACCACACCTAGATAAATCTTTTCATTGTGTTCTTAATAGATATTTATATCCCTGGGGATCAGTTTTACAGATAGGTGCAGATAGACAGGTCTACTTCAAGTCATGTTTTCTTTATATAGTGTTTGCTGAGGTTTTTATGAGTTTATGATGTCAATGAGAATATGCACACAGCAATAGAAAGGGAAATTGTAAATATAGTAGAGGATTGAGATAATCCGGTCTGGAAGGATATTTTTTAACTGATTAAAAATTATACAAAAAAGTAGGGGCTGGAAGTAAGTTGGTAGAGAACTTGCCCAGCATATGCTGGGAACAATGTTCTGTGTTTCCTGCCACAAAAATTTCAGTGCACATCCCAGCATTCAGAACATAGAGGCTAGAGGATCTGGGTTCCAAGGTCATCCTCAGCTATATGGCAAGCTTGCTAGAGGCTAGCCTTGGCTACATAAAACCCTGTCTCCATAAAGAAAATGGGGTGGGGGCAAGGGTAGATTACCTAAATCTATATGCACAGCCTTTTTTTTTATTTGACTAAACTTTTCATGGGATGTGAACTGAGACTGTAAGCATCCACTCATTTATATTTCTCACTGAGGTTGTAGTTGGAGACTTTTTCATTTTTATCCTTGATGGAGTCCACATCATCCATCTCTTAACACTACTTCATAGAGGTGAGAAGAAAACCATTGCAGAAATCATCTATGCTGAGTCTGGGCTTGAGGTACAAAGTCACCAAACTGAGATGCAGGGAAAGAGCTCCTCTTCGTTCACAGATCAGATTTATCAAAAGCAAGTCTGTGTGTGTGTGTGTGTCCTGAACCACCCTTATCTAGAACCTGTGGTGCTGTCACGGCCCCCTTGCCTCTCTCTGAGGCAGATCTAGAAGTGGGAAAAGGGAAACAGATAATTGGAATCAAATGGACAATATATCCATGTCCATCTCCAGCATGAAACTTTATGTGGTGGTCTTGTCCTTAAAAGTAGACCCATTATTTGATCTGGCTCCCTATAATATAGAGCCCAACAGGCTTCTTAACTATACAGGCAAATAAGAAAGGGGTTAAAATGGGATCCTTGGTCATAGATCTGGGGAGAAATATCAGCATCTTCTCAGTCATAGGTCCCTGAGGAGATAAGCTTTCCCCTTACTCAAAAAATTCTGAATTTTTTTTTTCAAACAGAAGGTGAGTATAAATTAGCCTTAGGGCTTTACTGAGAACATTCTGATTTGGTCATTGAGCTGCTGGTCTTTCCCAAAATTAGGATGCTTCAAAACTAAAACCTGTGAATGAAAATACTCAATATAGCTTACAGTGTAATGTGAAAACCCTGTCTCTCTGAATTCAAAAGTCTCATTAAAAAGTAAGGGGGAAAAAGGTTTGTTTTCATAGTTAAAAGTATCCAAAGGATATAAAGGTGCTTTATGATAATCTGAGTCTCACAGAGCTGAGGGCAGAGTTTAGTGGCACTTCCAGGTGGATTAATGCTTGTAACTGCTATACTGTTACATACCTCCTCAAGGCCTGTTGCTATTTATAGTTACCTCACAGGGAGAGGAGAGAAGTGAGAAGCCATCTGTCTTAGTTAATTTTCTATTGCTGTGAAGAGACATTATGACCAAAGCAACTTACAGACAGAAGATTTGGGGCTTACAGTTTGAGAGGATTAGAGTACATGACCATCATGACAGGGAGCATAGCAGCAGGCAAGCGGGTATGGCAGCTGAGAGCTTACATTTTGAGCTGCAAGTAGAAAACTGAGAAAACCTTCTGAAACCTCAAAGCCCATCCCTAGTGGCACATCTCCTCCCACAAGGTCACACCTCCTCATCCTTCTCAAACTGTTCCACCTACTAAGGACAAAGTACTCAAATATAAGAGCCTGTGGGCACCCTTCTCATTCAAACCTTGGCAGCATCCTTCCAGCAAGCTTAGTAATTAGCAGAGTGCAGCCAACATAACTGAAAATAGGAGCCTAGTACCCAGCTCCACAGAGAGCCAGATATAAAAGAGAGCTGCATTTTCAGACAGTGATTGAAGGAGAGGCCTGGGAATAAGCAAGGATAGGACATGAACATTGGTCAGCAAAGGAAATGGAACACTTTTGAACAGACGCCAGCTGCCCATCATGTTTGGGAGCCAATGCTATGGCATTAGAATTTTTTGCAAAAGAACAAAACTTTATCACATTCCAACAGACAAATAGACTGGGGACCTGACCAAGCCAGCTCAGTCAGTCAACAGGGTCTCAAGGGAAGGAACAAGGAATGAAAAGAAAAAGACAATTAGACAACATTATAATATGATTCCCGCCAGTCCTGAGGCTGAAGTGGGTTTATTTTTTTCCAGTCAGCTTTTATACCATTCTATGTACATGCAAAGAACAAGGTCAGTTCTAGGTCAAGGAATAAATGAGGCAATAAACAAAGTCTTGTGGTATTTGAGGACTTATCAAGATGATCAAAATCTTGAGCCTACTTCCTTGTCCTAGCCCAATGTCAAATTCCTGCCAAATTCCTAGAAGTGGCCCCAAAAGCTCTCCACAGAGGTTTTATGTCTATGTTGAAGCTTTAACCAATTTCAGTGCCCTCTTTGTCCTTGCTGAGTCCTAAGTCATGAAGAATTGATTACAAGACCTGTTTATCTGTTTTGGGTTGAGGGATGGGTCTCTAAGATAGGGTAACAATCATTAACAGGAGGCAACCATTTGTCTGGTCAATCTAAACAGATAAGTGTTGCCTAGACTAAAAATTATTGCAGCCTCAGAGAATAGAAAGGTTAACCCCGTCTGGTAGAGATCAGCTAAAGATAACTAAAAATGAGAGGAGGGACCAATCCAAGGGGCCAGAGGCTGGGCCTATTACTGACTTTTCTCACTTTAAAGTCTTAGCAACTGGATCCTGACCCCCTGCCTTGCAGTACAGGGCAGGCGGACGATGCCCAGAGGCCCAGCACCACTAAGATGAGCACCACTAATTGGTGAAAAGAGAAGAAGAATGATGTGTGCATAAGGAAGAAAGGCAGAACTGGAGATGTGAGGGCAGTGAGAAGCAGCCTGATGTCAGGAGCCTGCACTGCCACCTAAGGCCATGGTAATGTCCTAGCCTATGCTGCCATTGAGGATCATGTCTGGCCATTGGTGGTCTGGGTTGATGTCCAGAGCCCATGTTTCACCCAAGGCTATGTAGACTTCCCTGGTCTGGGCTGCCACCTGGGGCCATGTTAATAGCTGAGGGCTGCAAAGAGGTGGCCCCACCCCTCATTGGCTGCATCACTCCAGAGAGCAGGCTACATCTAGTTCAGGTAGTACAGTAGTGCAGGCTCTGGTTGTGGGAGCTGGAGTGCTGGCCTGCCCTTTGTTGGCTGTGAGGTGGATGGGCACAGGAGAGATGACCCTTCGACACACAGGGCCTGCAACTGACCCTGTCCCTTGCAGGGTACAGCACCAGAGAGAGCAGGTCCTGACCCTTGCCTGGGCAGCATAGTAGAGGTGCCCTTGATAACATGGGTGCAGGAGAGCCAGCCCTGCTAGCATGAGAATGGAAGAGCTGGTCGGCTGACCAATTCAGCTACCATCCAAGCCCAGATCCAGGGCTTTGAGTTGGCCCACTTCAACATCTTCCCCATCTGTCTTAGTTAGGGTTTTACTGCTGTGAACAGACACCATGACCAAGGCAACTTTTATAAGGACAATATTTAGTTGGGGCTGGCTTACAGATCCAGTGGTTCAGTCCATTATCACCAAGGTGGGAGCATGGCAGCATCCAGGCAGATGTGGGACTAGAAGAGCTGAAAGTTCCACCTCTTGTTCCAAAGGAGAACACTGGCTCCCATGTGGTTAGGAGGAGGGTTTCATTGCTCACCCCTACAGTGACACACTTTCTCCAACAAGGCCACACCTACTCCAACAAAGCTCCTATTAGTACCACTCCCTGGCCAAGCATATTCAAAACACACACACACACACACACACCTAATAATAAATTCTTTTTATAAAAAAAACCAAAAACCTTGAGCCGATGAAAGCTTTGAAAGATAAAACAAGGATTCTATCAGATACCTTGACAATAACACTTGGCCACAATTACTAATAATTTCTGGCAGCAGTCAAAAGTTTACTAGGTAGGGGTCTGAGTACTTGTAGAATTACTCTCTGAAAAAATCCTTGGGAATATTTGGAGCCCAGAAGAGTCTTTTGTGATAGTCATCTTATTAAACGATCATATGTAAGACCTCGTTCTTCATAATTTCCCAGCTTTATGTATTTTTATGTACTTTTTGTCCAAGTTAACATACATGACTCCACCTGAATTCTGACAGTGTTCACATTTCTTTATCTACCTCTCTTGCTCTCTAAAGACATTGCTGGGGGTTGTGTTTGACCTTGTACCTCTTTGCCAGGATGGACCAGACCTGGTGGTAGATCTGATCTGGCTCGACAGTGGAGGGAAAGTCATTGATCATTTGAAATCATTTGTAGTAATAACTACTTAATCTCAATCAGGGGTTTCTACCCTGTCTTTGATCATTCAGTTCCCAGATAATGCAACCTTTATATTTATAATAAGCTTTTAAAGCACTAGAGCTGGGCAGACATCTACCCTCTGTGCTATTATGTCTATCTCCTTGCCAATAACCCAGAGATATGACTTGCCATGTTCTACATGGGCCACTCTTACTCCAACTAGCCAGCCTCATGGCCAGTTCTTACAATTGCTTACCCCATGGCATCTTCTCCTCTCTTCATCTTTTCTCCTCTCCTTCCTCATAGTCTTCTCAGACGCCAAGCCCCAGAATCAAACCCCACCCACCTCTCTTCTACTCAGCTATAGGCCGATGGCATCTTTATTCAACCAATAGTTCTAAATTAAGAAACATGGTTTGCACAATAAAAGCTGGAAACTTGAGACGTCATTGGTAGGCCTAGACCTTCGGGACAGAATTCAGCATTATAATACATAGCAACAGACCAAACCTCAACAGTCATTGCTTGTGGTTTGAGTGAGAAATGGCTCCCAGAGGTTCAGGCATTGAACACGTGGCCCTCAGCTAGTGATGCTGTTTAGAGAGATTATGGAAGATGTATGTCAATAGGGGCGGGCCTTGGGAGCTTCTAGTTCACTCTCTGCTGCATGCCTGCTGTGAGGTATGATCTTTCAGCTTCTTGCTCCTGTCAAACGGTCCTCCACTTGTTACCATGCTTCCTCTCCACCATGATGGACTCTTATTCCTCTAGAGCTGAAAACCATAATAAGCCGTCTCTTACATTGCCTTTAGTCGTACTGTTTAATCACAGCAACAGAAAAGTAAGTAATACAGCACCATACTCTCTCAGCTACATTCAGACAACACGTAGCTTTAGAAGGAATGGCCTCACGCTTAGCTCACTTGGAGTGTATTGTTTGTTTGCCTGTTGGTTTTTGTTTTGGGGGTGTTGTTTTGTTTTAGTTGGTTGGTTGGTTGATTAGGTGTGTGTGTGTGTGTGTGTGTGTGTGTGTGTGTGTGTGTGTGTCTAGCCCTGGCTGTCCTAGAGCCTGCTCTGTAGACCAGGCTGGCCTCAAACTCAGAGATCCACCTGCCTCTGCCTCCCAAGTGTTGGGATTAAAGGTGTGCGCCACCACCACACAGCACCTGGAATCCATTGTTAAGTTCAATTTTATATTTTCTGTAGAGGAAAGCTATCATCTTAAAATACTGGACTACCAGCATTTATTTTTTTATTCTTAGGAATTGTACACATTTTGACAGCAACAGGTACAAAATTTTACATAGAAAATAGAAAACAAAACTAATAAAAGCAGAAAAAATCCACTTTGCATAAGTTTCAAACCAAGAAGCATAATTTTTCTAAAGACCTGCCAATCTTTACCAAAGAGAGTAAAACAAAACAAAACAAACAAAAAACAAAGAAAAACTATTAACATATTAACTGAGTTTTAAAATTATTTACTTACTAAGTGGCAGAGGTTGGTGGTGTATGTGCCACAGCACTTATGCAGAGGCCAGAGGACAGCTGTGGGAGAAATTCTTTTCTTCCAAAATGTGGTTCCCAGAAAGGTGTCATGTTGACAGCAGGCACCTTCACCTGCTGAGCCATCTTACTGTCCAAACTGAGTTTAGTTTTCTCAGAAAATGCTCATAAGATGGCTCACAAATGCACTGGAGACAAACAAAACCAGCTATCTGACTGATAGCTGAGACATAGGGATCATGCTTAAATTTAGATGGAAGTTCACCCTTGCCACTGGCGAAAGAAATGCGTTATTTTGATGGCTCAGAAATTAAGAGTACTTGTTCTTCAAAACAAAAACACAAAACAAACAAACAAACAAAAACCCTGGTTTGTTCTCCAACACCAACATGGTGGCTAACAAACAGCTGTAAGTCCAATTCCAGGAGATCCAGCGGCCTCTTCTGTCTCCCAAGGGTACCAGGAACCCACACTGTGCACAGACACATACGCATACAAAACACTCAGGCACGTAAGAATTAAAAAAGCAAACTTGACTGACAGTATTGTCAGGACCATTAGATTTTCACTCCTTCCCTAGGAATAGGTTAAAATTTCATGAAATCTTTGTTGTTTTGTATATAAAGACTTCGGTTTGCTTTTGAAAGAAAACTATGTATATCACTTTCTATTTTCAGCTAATTTGATCACTAATAAGGTTTCCTCAGCAACGCTCGTCTTTTAGAACCTGTTGAAGAGGGTTCAGGGGGCAAAGGCATTTTCTGCTAAGCATGAGGTCCCTGGAACTCTTATGGTGGCAGTAGGGAACCCGCACCTTAGAAAAAGAGAACTGACTCCAGCAAGGAGTCCCCTGACTGCCATGTGTGGGTAAGGAATGATTAAGGTCCGTCATGTGTTGTTAAGGGGATTCCTTCCCTAAGAGGTGTTAGTAGGGCAGGTAAACCATTTTATATGGTTTGGAAACCCCCAGATCCAAGGAGTGTGGGATAGCCCGGGTGTGAACCGCTCAGGTGGGAGGTAGCGCAGGTGTGGAGTGACTAGCACAAGTGTAGAGTGGCTTTGGTGTGGGGTGGCCCAGGTGTGGACAGCTCAGGTGGGAGGTAGCGCAGGTGTGGAGTGACTAGCACAGGTGTAGAGTGGCTTTGGTGTGGGGTGGCCCAGGTGTGGACAGCTCAGGTGGGAGGTAGCGCAGGTGTGGGGTGACCACTCACAATGCAAATCTCCCAGATGCATTCTTAGAGACCTTCCTCCCCTGGAGCAAGGTGTGCTCTTGGCTGGTTCCCTGTAAAACTTCCTCACTCTTGAAAAGTATCTTCTTTGATGCGCCCATCAAGACTTAGTCACCTTAGTCTAGGGGGTGCCTAGAGGGAGCCAGAGGGAGTATTAGTCTCTTTTTTTATAGAATCAAAAGACCATCATTGAAATTAATTTCTAACAGGACTGTTGCTACAGCTACTAAATTCCTTAGCTTCAATCGGTCATCATAACACAGACTAATAAAACACAAGTAGACCCTAAAAAGCATTTTACTTTAAATCTAAGCACAGTGCAGCCCACCCCAGACAGAATAACAGATAAACAATCTGCAAATTGAGCATCGTTCTGCCTTAGAACCCAGGTGCAGGAGAGTTCTCCACACCAGTACTCACAAAGGGATTGCTTTACTCCTGAAATTCAAAAGCTGAGGGACAATTTATGCCACTAAACTGGAGAGACAATTTATGTCTCCAAGCCCAAGGGGCACCTCAGAGTTGAACTGGCTTCCTTTCCCAGACCCAATGAGTTTCTTTCTGCAGGATGGAAGTCAGAAGTGCCACCGTGGGAAGGCAGGTTCAGGCTGCTCAGATCCCAGACTAGCCTCAGTGGATGTGGCCATTGATGGTCAGTAACCAGAGCCAAGTCCAACTGAGGGACCCAGAGCACTAGGAAGGTAGAAACTCACTGTCCCATCTGGTTGCCAGAAGTTCTGAAACAAGGGTCCACAGCCCAACATGCAAAGAGGCCAATACTAACTCATTGGGATTTTTGAAATGGGAAAAACATTTATTTTGTGGCCAACAGTTAAACAAGGTGGGTGCTATTAAACCCAGAGCTGCCTGTGTGATCTGTTGGTAGCAGAGCAACATGGAGGAGGGGCAGGGAGGGCAATGTGGAGGAGGGGCAGGGCGGAGTTGCATCATGGCTTGCCTTTCACAGAACTCAGGTTTCATTGGGTGGGAAGTTCCGCTCAGCTCAAAGGATTTCGAAGTGTGATATCATTGCTACACTGACCAGACTGGCCAGCTGCTTCTGCTGGTCTCTGTTCTTCAAGGGTTGGTTCCAAACAGAAATGCTCATTAGCAGAATGCCTGGAGGAGTCTGGGTTTGTTCACACCTTGATTTTTCAAAAGATTTATTTAATGTGAAATTATATGTATGTGTCTATATCTCTGGGGAGGCGTGTCCAAGAGTTGCAGGCAGTGGTGAGTCACCAGTAGGTGCTGGGAACTGAACTTGGATCCTGGGGAAGATAGTATGTGCTCTTAACTGCTGATCCAGCTCTCCAGCCAACCTAAAGAAACGAATAAAGTAAATTATAACTTCAACTGACTTCCCAGATAGATGATCTCACATGGTCAGAAAAAGACACATGATAGAAGACAGGTGTTCAGCAGCCTGCAGCTTCAATGTCATGGCTTCAAGCCCAATCCCTCCCTGTAGAGAGAGCATCTTGTGTATGGTATGCATGCCTCACCTGTCAATTAAAAAGCCCATGGCCTATGGCTTAGGCAGGAAGCAGAGGTGAGACATCAAGAGGAGAAAGAATTCTGGGAGAGAAGGAGGCAAAGGAGAAGCCCAAAATGAGGTGAGGAGAAGCTTGGACACATGATACCTGAACACCAGCAACCAGCCACGTGGCAAAATACAAGTAAAGAAAAAATGAGTATCTTTAGTTTTGATCTAGTCAGAGTAGAGCCTAATAGATGGCCAAGGTATTTGTGAATGTAATTTGAGTCTGAGTCTCATTTCTGGGAGCATGGAGCTGGGAGGCAGAACCGGAATTTAACTTCAACACCTCCCCTTGCTTGCATCATGAGAACTGGAGAAGGAATCCCACTCACAACAATGGTTCTGAGGCTACCATCACATGATAGCCCTGCCTATACCTGTCCACTGGAAGCTGGGAATGTCCTAACAAGCCTTCCACCATCTGAACATCCCTGGTGACAAATATGGGAGGTTTCCTTCTCAACCCGTAAGCTGTAGCTACTGAAGCAAAGTGCTGCCTTCTCCTGTGCTCTGCCCTGGGAACTGGAAAAGGTCCTGTTAGTGTCATACTGCTCCAAGAAGGCAGCTACCAGCAGGCCTAGCCTCAGCACCAGCAACTCTCACGTGGCAGAATTGGGGACAGTCTCCTTCCCGATCCATGATCTTCAGATTGCATCTGCCTGCATCACATAAGCTTACTCTGGGGAAACAGAGGAAGGTCTCATATATGTGTGTACAACTGGGTTTGTGTGTCAACTTGACACAAACTGGAGTTATCACAGAGAGAGGAGCCTCCCTTAAGGAAATGCCTCCATGAGATCCAACTGTAAGGCATTTTCTCAATTAGTGATCAAGGGGAGAGTGCCCCTTGTGTGTGGTACCATCCCTGGCTGGTAATCCTGGGTTCTATAAGAATGCAAGCTGAGCAAGCCAGGGAAAGCAAGCCAGTAAGCAGCACCCCCCCCCCATAGCCTCTGCATCAGTTCCTGCCTCCAGAACTTGTCCTGTGTGAGTTCCTGTCCTGACTTCCTTTGGTGATGAACAGCAATGTGGAAGTGTAAGCTGAGTAAACCCTTTCTTCCTCAACTTGCTTCTTGGTCATGATGTTTCATTGCAGCAATAGAAACTCTGACTAATACATGTGTTTCAGCTCCCATACTGTACCAACCTATTCCACAATCCTCTCAATGAGAGCCTCCCTCCTAGGACCTGGAGGCAGCCCCATGCAAGCCCAGCAACCCCAGAACCACATAGACCAAACACATGCCCGAGAACTAAACCAACCAAGGGAGAGCGATCGGGCAAGCTGAACTAAATGCAGAAAAATGACACTTCCTTGTCCTCTCTACACATATACCAACCAACTCAAAACCAATCTGAGACATATATGTGAAGCTTTAAACTATGAAATTAACACACACACATACACACACACACACAACAACAACTAAATGAACAAAAAGCAAAACAAACAAACATAGGGGACACACTTCAAGGCATTGGTGTCAGACATTGTTTTTGTTTTTTGTTGTTGTTGTTTTTTTACAAAGGCACAGACTTTTTGTTGGGATTCAGACCCAGGACTAGCAGCTGGGATACATATTTAACATACCAAAGCAGAAGTGGCCTCCAGGTTCTCCCAGCATCCCTGGGTCCCTACCTGAACTTTCTAGTCCAGGGCCTGGGCTTCCTCTCCCCTAGAGGCTCTTCACTATATAATCCAGACATTTTGGGTCTCTCTCTGTCTCTCTGTCTCTGTCTCTCTGCCTATCTCTCTGTCTCTCTATTTCTCTCTCTGCACATGCTCTTTCTTTCTCTCCCGCCCCCCCTGTCTCCCTCCAGTCCTAGCAGACCCTCTTTCAGCCTCACTGGGTACTAGGTACACAAGTTGTGCACAAACCTACATGCAAGCAAACTATATATAATCAATAATTTTTTTTAAAAAGAGAGAGATAAGCTACAAATTGAGAGAAAATATCTACAAACTCATAGTCATTTGACAGAAATTATGCCTAGCCTGTGTGAAGAACTCAAAAAGTTGAGCATCCAAGAAACAATTTTTTTTAAAAAAATGGACTAAAGAAGTAAACATTTCTTATAAGAAGACACAACTGGCTAACAGGCACATGGTGGTGGTGAGGACTCAATGTCACTAACTGGAGAGGAAATACAAATAAAACCCACAATGGACTATATCATCTACACCCACCAGCACCACCTCACACCACCCCAGACAAATGGCTACTATCAAAAAGACAAAAGGCAAAAAATACTGGCAAAGACCTCACTGTTGGTGGGAATGTGAATTAGTATAGAGATATAGAAAACAGTATAAGTACCTCTAAACTAAAGGAGGAAGGAAGGAAGGAAGGAAGGAAGGAAGGAAGGAAGGAGAACCACCCAACGGATCAGCAATTCTGTCACTAAGTACCAATCCAAAGGAGGTGAAATTACATCAAGGAGACACCGTCGTCCCTACTTTATGGCAGCATCATTCAGGGAAGCCAAAATGCAGGCTCAATCTAGATGCTCAGCAGTGAACTAAGGGGTAGAGAAGACATTGATGTGTACACACAATGGACAGTTATTCAGCTATAAAGAGAATGAAATCCTGTCCTGTGCTAAGTGAAATAAGCTAGAATAGACAAAATGACACACTCTCATCTGTTCGTTGAAACTAGTAAATCCCACAGAAGAAAAAAATGGTAGTCCTTAGAGCCTGGGAAGCGTAAGGGGTAAGTAAGGAGCTAGGAAGAAATTCTTTAAGGCGTGCCAACATGGGGAGAATTAGTTTAGTTTTTGTTGTTTGGTTTTGTTGTTTGTTTGTTTGTTTTATAGCATGTAGCATATGTACTGGTTAAAAGAATTTATGGTATGTTACAAAGTGACAAAATTTTCAGCACATGAAAATGATTAATGTTTAGGATCTCATTGCCCTGGTATGATTATTACCCACTATATACATTTATCAGATTATCATAATGTAACCCATAAAGGGTACAGAAATCTGTCTCAATAAATGTCTCGATAAATCGTAAGTGGCTATAGTTAGACCTGAAAGCTCTGGCCCTCGTTTAAAGAAATGACCCTTTCCCAAGCCCTCAAAGTCAGGCAAGTCAGTGTGTTCAATTAACAATGTGTGAGCTGTATGCTTAATTTAATTCTGTTTTTGTAGCCTTTAAGTTTTAGATTTAGAAAACCAGGCCTAAAGAAAACTCAAAACATACAAACATAGCTAAATTCAATTTAGCAAGTAATGATATAATGTTGTCTGCAGTTTAGCAAACAATGAGATAATGTCTGCAATTAGGGTTTAAGGTACAGTGCAGGCTCAAAGGTGAAGGAAATCCTTTAAGAACTCTGTGTGCCAAAAGAGAGAAAATGCATACACAGATCACCAGAATATAGGACTAAGTTCTGCTAAAAGCAGCCTCCGAATACAAACAAAATTCCTCAACCAAAACAAAAGTAAGGGAAATGGCCTCAGGCAATAACAATGAGCTGATTTAGTCTACAAATGAGTATTCTGCGTGGAAGAGCAATCTTCAAGCTACACCTTCAGGATTCAGAATGTAATTCAACTGTTACCCAGAGATGATGCTTCAAGATTGATTGGTTCCCAAGCCCCAGCAAAAACATTAGTGGGATCATATGCTAGAAATGCAAATCCAGGGGCTGGGGGCATAGCTTGGTAGGGTACATGCCCAAGCATATACGAGATTCTGGGTTCTATTCCCTCCCCAGGGCTGCATGAAAAATGCCTGTGATTTCAGCACTTGGAGGGGGTGGAGGAGTATCATTAGTTCAAAGTCATCCTCTGCTACATAGTGAGTTTGAGGATAGCCTGGGCTAATGAAATCTTGTCTCAAAGATGAGAAAAAGAATGAAAAGGCAAATCCATAGATCCAATCCCCAAGATTTACTGACAGCCTGTGTATCTTAGCAAATCTTCTCCAAGCATGCAAATTTGCTTAAGCCTTGGAAATCACTTATTTCAACCAGTGTAAGATAGAAAATCCATGGAAAGTAACCAGAAACTTGCCTAGCACATTTCTCACAAGTTACTTCGGGAATGGAAAATGAAGAACCCATTTGGCTGAAATGTCACCTTAACTAAGACAATTGGGATTGGCTGCGAACGAGAAGACAGTAAAAAAAAGTCTTAATCAAAAACAATTCCTATGAACACAATATGCAGTTACATAGGCAGTCCTTTTATAGAATTTAATGCCAATCAAGGTTAGAGTTTAAGTTATAAATCACATATTTCATGTCTTTTCTTCTTTCTTCTTTCCTTTCATTTTAAGTGTACAAAGTCATGTATCTGTATTTGACATGTTAGTGGCACTTTCTTCATAAAGTGGAATATGACTTTGTAGCAACATCTGTTTTGTTTAAAGGAATCCTTAGCCAATTCATCTAGCTCAGTGTCACTGGATAATTAATAGCTAAGAATCACAGGACACAAATTTGCTCCGCCACTAAGAGTGGAAACCACATGTTTGTCCCATGCCGCAGAACTAAGGTGGCATGCAGAAAGATCAGCACCACTGGGAGCCTCTATAGCTCAATAGCTTTTAGAAACCACCCAAGGGAGCTCAGAGGGCAGGGCTCTGCAGTACAAACAAAAACTTGTGTCGATCTTGTAGCTACTTGGCTACTTGGCAAAACCCAGACACTTCACTCCACTTGCGGTTATCCCAGCCCACATTAGCCTCTTTTCCGTGAAATCTTTTTTGCCCAAGACCTATCTCAGATCTGTTTTCTCCATCAACGCATAACTGAGTAAAAGTTTTTTGAGAAAGAGTTTATTTCTGACCTTGGAAATAACAGAAAGTCTCAGGGAATTGCCAGGGTCAGTTTTTTGTTTGTTTCCAGTGAATGGGTCCCTCTCTCTGTCCTTAGGCTAAATTACTTAATCACCATTGACTAGAGGTTCCTTTTTTCTTTCATTCTTTTTTTTTTTTTTAAAAAAAAACTAGAATTATTTATTTATTTTATGTATGTGAGTACACTGTCGCTGTCTTCGGGCACACCAGAAGAGGGCATTGGATCACATTACAGATGGTTGTGAGCCACCATATGGTTGCTGGGAATTGCACTCAGGACCTCTAGGAAGAGCAATCAATGCTCTTGACCACTGAGTCATCTCTCCAGCCCAACTAAAGGTTCTTAAGAAGAACCTCAGTAAATGACAAAAGGATGTTGAGGCTGTCTAGGTTATCACACAAACACACACACACACACACACACACGGTCCCTAGAATCCTGAGAGATCAAGAGAACTGTTCATGACTAGATAACTATAACCATCAATTCTGGTTGGCAAATTTAACAGATTGGGATTGGAGATCTTGGGAGCCATTAATCAGACCTTCTTACTATGCAGTGCAGAAAACAGCATGCTGGACCAAGGAAGCAGCCACACAGTCTGTGATGCCCTGAAATCAAGTATCCTAATAGAAACCCAGCAGCCAAGAAAAGGGAGCAGGTCACTGGAGACAGAGACCAGAAGAGACTTGAGAAGTCATAAGTGGTTTTACCTGACACTGCCAAGGGCCTGGGAACAGTGAGTGATGCTGGCTTTTTATATGAAGGAAAATTGTCAGTCATAATTTAAATGCAGATCTTGAGTTATGATGCTAAGGTTGCTCATGAAGTTCAGGGGTGAGGTCAGGGCTAGCTTTATTATAGGCATCTCCCCTGTGATCTAACACAGGCAGCTGGAAGAAACACTTTAACCCTTACAGGGAGGTGTCTTCTAGGTGAGGAGATTCCTGGAAGGTGCTCAGAGCTGCAGGTGTGCAGGAAACCCTCCATTAAGGAATCTTCAGTGTGTGTAGGGATCATGGAGGGGTGGGGGAGACTGGACAGATAGCTCAGGGGTTAATAGTGCTTACTGCTCTTGCAGAGGTCCTGGATCCCATTTCTGCCACCTAGACAGTGGCTCACAATTGCCTCTAACTCCAGTTCCATGGGATCTGACACCCTCTTCTGACCTCTATGAGCACCAGACACATGCGTGGTGCACATACAAACATACATGAGGCAAATAACCATACACGTGAAATTTAAAAAGTAAAAGCCCACAGCAGATGTGCTGAGACCCAAAATAAAACATCGGTGCTGCTGAAGAGGGGGAAGGTACTAGAAGCTTTCTCCTGTCAGCATACCACTGCCCAGTGCTGTCCAGTCATGAGCCTTTCTCCGTCAGAACGTAAGAATTAAGGCACCAAATGGCCACTTCTGTGGCTAAGTGCTCAACCCAAATCCAATTCTCAACAGGAGTCAGAAAAGATGATTAAATACACATACTCTAGACATAAATCTTTCTGACTAGTCTAATTGAGAAGTTATCAAGATTTATGATTAAAGTGACGTCAGAGTCCACCAAACAGAAACTCTTCACTATAGATAGGAAGCAGCTGGTGAGGTGCTTATCAGGGAAGCAGAGGCACCATCAGCGTAGGTCAGCAAGCAGGTACTGGGGATTAACTTCCAACTCTGCATTCCCATTGCTCAATACAACCCATGATGCTTTACAACCAGGTTGCCCTCCATCCATGTCTGAAAGAGTTTTCTATTATAAATTATATAGGACATCAAATAGGGAATGCTTGTATGTTACAGAAGTTCTATCGTTCAATCGGCCATAGGCACAGCTTCTTTCCAGGAAGCTTCCTTCGCAGTGGGTGAGCATTTAAAAGTCCAGCCTTGGCTAGACTTTTAAAAATGAGAGCTAGATTGTCTGGTTTAGCCTTGCTATGCGGTGTCTGTTAGAGTAACTAGACACCCTAACTGGTGGATCTCAAGGCGTTTCTAGGGCAGCTATTAGCAGGGCTCCTGCTGAGTCTCCTGGGGGCAGCTGTAGATTACACCCTTTCAGGAAGCTGGTTGGATTGTACTTGTTACCTCCTTTCCAGTCCTAGGCTGGCTGCATCCTCGAGTTCTTCTCATCCCCCTCCCCCAAGCATGTCCTCTCAGGATGAGGCTGCACCAAGACTCAGCATTGCTTCAACCTTTGCTCCTGCTTAGGCGCCTGTTTTAGTTAAGGTTTCCATTGCTGCAGATGAAACACCACGACCAAAAAAGCAAGTTGAGGAGGAAAGGGTTTATTCAGCCCACACTTCCAGATCATAGTTTTATCGTTGGAGGAAGTCAGGGCAGAAACTCAAGCAAGGCTGAACCTGGAGGCAGGAGCTGATGCAACGGCCATGCGGGAATGCTGCTTGCTGGCTTGCTTCCTATGGCTTGCTCAGTCTGCTTTCTTATAGAACTCAGGACTACCAGCTCAGGGATGGCTCCATCCACCATGGGCTGGGCCCTCCCTCATTGATCACTAATTGAGAAAATGGCCTACAGCTGGATCTCAGGGAGGGATTTCCTCAACTGAGTCTCCTTCCTCTCTGATGACTTTAACTTGTGTCAAGTTGACACACAAAACTGGCCAGTAGAGTGTTGGAGAGACTGCATTCAATTCTTCGTTATGCCACTTATTAGGGCTCTTCTCGTGAGTCCTCACTGTGTTAGGCACGAGGAAAACAGCAGTGAAGGAGACACAGACACAAGCTTAACCCTTGAAGAAACCTAAAAGGCGGGAAAGAAGAACCACCTGGGATTCATTTGTGTGTGTGTGTGTGTATGTGTAGCAAGAGGTCAGAGGCAAACTGAGTATCATTCATATTCCTGAATATCAGTAGGGTCTCACTGATAGCCAGCCTGAAAAAATGGCTTCCAAACACCTTGTGTCATATATAACTGCTGCTAAATGAGGGAGATACGTCATTTCCACTCACAAGCCTTTAGTGGAAACCCATCCCATGGATACTCCTGAAAGCACAGAAGAAATACAGCGGATGGTTACCTGATAACACTGGCAGTGGTGATTCTCTGCCAGCATGGTTACCATAAAATTCAAATAAACACAGGAGCCATAAAGACATGGACATCATCTTTACCCCTCATGAAGAACTCCTGTGAACGTTAGGACATTCACACAAAAAACCCTTTGTTTTTTAACTTCCCATAGTGTGTGGAGACCTGTCCTAGAAGCTAGATGTGCTAACCAGGGTTCTACTACAGCTTGGTGTCAACGTGTCCCCCAAACTTCAAGGTCATCAACTTAGTCCCCAAAGCCACAGTGTATGAGATGGGACTTTCAACAAGTCACGAAGTAACTTAGATGTCACTAGGCAAGCAGGATTTGGTGTGGCATGCTTTAATCCCAGCACTTGCAAAGTTGAGACAAGAGAATTGTGAGTTTGAAGCTAACCAGAGCTGCATAGTGAGTCTGAAGCTAGCCTGGCTGATTTAATAGAACCCTGCCTGAGACACAGAGAGAAAGGTTATTAGGTAATGGTCTAACAAGGATTAATGTCACAACAGAAGCAAGTCGGTTCTGGTCAAAGAAGGTTTATCATAAAGTGTGTTTGGCCTTGTTACCCTGTCTCTCTCCTGTGTTCTTGCCCTTCAGCAAGAATTTCCATGACAGATGCCAACTCCCTGCTTGAAAGTCCCAACTAGCAGAATACATGTTCTTTATAAATTTCCCAGGTCTTCTGAAAACAAAGTAGGATCAATTCTTATCTCATATGGTTCCAGTTAGGAGTGAGTGTATGTGTGTGTGTGGTGTGTGTGATGTGTGGTGTGTGTGTGTGTGTGGTGTGTGTGTGTGTGTGGTGTGTGTGTGTGTGGTGTGTGTGTGTGTGGTGTGTGTGTGGTGTGTGTGTGTGTGTGGTGTTGTGATGTGTGTTGTGTGTGTGTGTGTGTGTGGTGTGTGTGTGTGTGGTGTGTGTGTGTGGTGTGTGTGTGTGTGTGGTGTGTGTGGTGTGTGTGTGTGTGGTGTGTGTGTGGTGTGTGTGTATATGTGTTCCTCATGTTGCATTATGCCTCTAATAACTCACTGTGTGCCTTCAGGCACCTTGCCTACTAGAGGTTCAGTTTCCTTATTTTCAAAATGGGTATAATAATAGTACCCAACTTATAGGGAGGGATGTTGAAAGGATTAGAGAATATAAATTCAATCAAACCTTTAAAAGTGATATATAGTAAGTACTCAATAAGAATTGGGTACTGATAGTAACCAATTATTTTATAAAATAATTATTTCCTTTTAAAAATATTATTAATACAGTACTATTTAATGGTATAAATTTTGAACCATTTCAACAATACTAATTTTCAGTTTAAAACATAGATGAAGTTTAAATAATTTTTAACTGCTGCGTCCACTTGGAATTTATGTCATATTTAGCCAAGAGATTCACATAGAGTCAGTGTATGATTTTATGAACAAAATGTTTGTGTCACATGTTGGAATTGTGATGCCCATTATGGGAGTATCGAGTGGGGCATTTGGGGACATGATAAGACTGTGAGCATGGAATCTTCATAAATGAGATTAGTCCCCTCAGATGAGAGCCTGCAGCCAGGGCTCCCCAAAGGAACAGAATTTATAGGAAGACTCCAAGTACCAAACAGGGATGTTAAATTGGCTTACACCATTTGAGCTGGGCACCAGGCACAGCTGTCTGCACAATGGACTAGCAGAGAGCCTGGTAGCTCCTCAGTCCACAAGACTGGATGCCTCGGCAAGCTCAGTCTAGTGCTGAAAGACTTGCTGGATTCCTGGAGAGCTGCTGATCCTCAGTCCACTCAGAAGGCTGAAGAGTTCTGACATCTGTAATGCAGTGGGCAAGGGCCACAGCAGCACCAGGGGAAGTGTACCCTGCATCAGACATAAAAACAATGAAGCAAAAGTGTTTGGCTCAGTCTTCCTTGCATCTTGACTGCCCTCTAAAAGGTGCCACCCACTAACCCTCTAGAACTGTGGGGACATTTCTGTCTGTAGCAGTTTAGAATTATTAGGATATATGAAAAAAATTGACGTGAAATTTTAAAAAAGATCACACACACACACACAATCAGAAGGAATCAGATCCCATTATAGACGGTTATGAGCCACCATGTGGTTGCTGGAAATTGAACTCTGGACCTCTGGAAGAGCAGTCAGTGCTCTTAACTGCTGAGCCTTCTCTTCCGCCCCTAATGTGAACATTTTTAAAGAGGGTAAACTAATAATGGAATTCGAAAAGAATCGACAGTCTCACAGTGGTTAAGAACTATGGTTGAAACAAATCAGCTTTTTACCGGACCGTAGTCCTAGCTTTAAAACAAGTAGTTCATCCTTATTCATATTTTGAGCTCCCCAGTGGGACAAGATACTTGTCAACTTCTTTATACTAGGCAAGCAATCGCCCCCCTGACTTTGAAAGCGGAATTCCTGCACTCCTTTGCAACATTGTATCCTTTTTCTCGTAAGAGTACAGCATCGTGTAGATTCCTCCCCTTTCTAGCCGTTTAAATCAGCATTCCTGGGAAGACTCGTGTGCTCCATTGAACATCCTTTAAATGTGATCTCAATGCTCCATTTTATTGTTGCTATCTGCATAGTCTAAATTTGCGATGGGAAAATGCACTGTGAATAACAATGAGCTTAGCATTCAGTTACTGTAGATAAGACTTCTGCAGGGAGAGCTGTACTTGCTTTGATTCTTAGAGATTCAGTTTCTGAGCTCCACTGAGGCAAGACGACCATGTTAAAAAAAATTTTTTTTTCTGAGATCAGTTTACACATCTCTAATTGGGGTGAGTTCCCAGAGTTTCTGAATGCAATTGCTTGGAAGCCCCAGTGACTGATAACTCCTGGAGCCTCTTTGTGGACAGGTGCCCTGATGCTCATATCCTGATTTCCTTGGAAACCCACCAACCCACTGCATGATCCCTTTTTTAAAACCCAGCACTCGGGAAGCAGAGGCAGGTTGATCTCTGAGGGTTTGAGAAGCCTGGTCTACACAATCGGTTCTAGAACAGCAAGAGCTATGTAGAATGACTTTCTCTCAAAACAACCAAAACCTTTCAAAATGAAATGCATAACTTCTGGTATACAGCTGTGTCCTAAGAAGGCTGTCTGGAAACTGAACATTTCAGCATAGGCAGAGCTACACTGCCCGTTCACATCAACTACTGGTTAACACAATATTTTGAAACACAATGTTAGGAAGGAAAAATGGAAATAGTCAGCAGAGAGGAAGAAGTCACAGAGAAAAATTAATAGCCAGCTAAAAACATTAATTTGAAGCTAGAAGCCACTTTTTAATAGGAGGTAGACAATATTTAACATTCTCTAAAATGAGGATTGATTTGCTGAAATACATAGCTCATGAGATTAATAAAAAGGGTACTGATTATGTTAGCTAATAACATATCTCTAGCCTGAAAGACACCACATAGAAGCTTTTTCAGTAACTTATTAAAAACAAGCAATCCTGGAAATTCTGAGCACATTAAAGAATCAGTGTCATGGGCTGGAGAGACAGCTCAACAGTTAAGAGCACTGGCTGCTCTTCCAGACGACCTGGGTTTGATTCCCAGGACCTACATGATGGAACTACTCAAGGCCAGTTCTAGGAAATCCAGTACCCTCTTCTGATATCTTTGGGCACCAGGCACACACATATTGCACACACAGACACACACGAAGGTAAAACATTTATACACAAAATAAAATAAATGTCAAAGAAATTTTATTAAGTGCCATTAACTTACACTGACTTTCTGTCCGGTATTTGTTTCATTCTAGCTTCAGACATAGCTTTAAGGACCAGTCCTGAGAACAGCTAAAAACACCTCCCGTTCAAGTACATCCTCAAAGCCCCTTTATCATCGATAGTCACTACCTTTTCCATCAGCACAATCACCAATACTTCTCGTTAATCTTTTCTTTGTTCTCCTGGACTCTCTAGAAAAACGTTGTTCTTAAAAAGAAAAAAAATTAAAGATGGAAGAAACTAGATCTTTCAACAAAAAAAAGTCATGTCTCCTGTCTTCCCATTCTACCATGCGTGAGGACTGAGAACACCTCACGGCCACCTGGTGTCACTTTAAGGGAAGTGTACTTAGAAAGAACCAAGAAGTGTAATGTTGTCTTGATGAATCCTGAGAAGGAAGTGTGTTTTGACTATCCCAGGAAGCGTTTAACCCTAGGGTCACTCCAATCATCTGTGATTGCAGATGGTCCCCTCTATGCACAGTGAGATGCGCACTGTGGATACTGAACATGCACACTGAGAATATTGGCACAGTGTTAGTGGGGGGTGTGTGGTTAAGAATCCATACAGATGTGGAGGATCGGTAGCCAGTTACAG
Source organism: Rhynchomys soricoides (assembly GCA_019843965.1). NCBI lineage: Eukaryota > Metazoa > Chordata > Mammalia > Rodentia > Muridae > Rhynchomys > Rhynchomys soricoides. The sequence goes on along the minus strand of JADRCH010000029.1, from coordinate 6,550,150 downwards.
GAATCGGTACTCTTCTTGAAAGGCATATCTGTCGGATGGAAACATCAGAGCAGGAGTGAGTGCAGCTGAGCAGCTGAGCAGCTGAGCAGCTGAACAGAAATAGTGTACCGACCAAGGTGAGAGGCTGGACAGCTTCACACAGTCTGCAGCTCCTGACTTACACTCTTGGGGAAGGGTTATCATAACTCCTGATGGGTTCCTTACCTGCACAGAAAGGTAAGGGAGATGAATAGCCAGGGGTAGGGGATGATGGCATGTAACAGGTAAGAAATGAGATGAACTACGGGGAGCCTGGGATAGGATGTGGATCCTCAAAGAAACGGTGACCACATCGGTGGGTTAGAAGTCTGATAGGGCTGTGAATGAGCTGAGAAAGTACAGTTCAGACAACATGATGCCATAAAAGGTGACTATAGGAGAGTTGCTGCTCTAGGGAATTGCTCTTTTTCTCTCAAGACAAAGTTTCTCTGTGTAGCTCTGGCTGTCCTGGAACTCATTCGTAGACCAGGCTGGTCTCGAACTCTGCCTCTGCCTCCTGGGTGCTGGGATTAAAGGCATGCGCCACTACTGTCCAGCCTAGGGCACAAATACAAACTAAGTAGCCAGAAAGACTACTCAAGGGGTAAAGATGCTTGCTACCAAGCTCAATGATCTGAGTTCAATCCCTAGAAAAGGCATGATGGAAGCAAATAACCGATTATGGTATAATCTCCACATAGCACCATAGCACACTCTCACATCCACACAGTAGGCACACACGTAGTAAATAAAGAAATGTAAGTTTTAAAAATAGAACTATGAAGTAGCACAAAGAGACTGTCTTTCCTTTGTGTGTGACATACAGACATGTCACATGAGAAGCGGCCACTGCCTTGGGCTGAGGAGAGTCTTAAGCAAGGAACAAATGTCCACAAGTGCTATCCATCAAGCTGTGGTATGGTCAGGAGGCATTTTAACATTAAAGAAAATCCCTAGTCTGTGAATGGTGTGGTAATGTATTAGGTGTCTCTAATTCCGTGAGCTTTCTGTGGGATGACAGAGCTTCCCTGCGTGTCTGGGGGAACAATCAAATACAGTGCAGGTAGAGCAGATGAGACACCAATATAAAGACACTGAATTGGACGTGGTGGCTTACTTTAAAGTTCCGACAAAGCTAGGAGTCTTGACAGTATGCCCACAGAAATGGAAGGGTATATTGTGCCCTGAGAAAGGAGAAAGTGTTACACACAATTGACCCCAGTGGAATGTCAGCTCCGGGATAGCTGAAGAGAGTCAGGAACAATGAAATTCTGGATGGTCTCACTGAAAGGTTAAGAGGCCCTGCTTGCACTAGCAGCCAGTCACTTTCTGGTCTTTTAAGAAGAGATTATATAAGCAAATCGACTTTACAATCATTGCTTTTTTACATATACACAGGTGTTGAAATTCCTCCACACATCGAGAACTGGAAGACAAGCACAATTTGTAAGGCTGCAATAATAGTCTTTTGGCTCCAGGCTCCCTCTACTGACCCCAAAATAATAAATAAACATTTCATGGGTATCCTCCTGAATAGACTCAACCATCTATGAAAGCCAAGGCAAGTGAGCTTGTGCAATAACAAAGGATATCCTTACTAGGAGAAGCAGGAAGTTCAACATTCGAAGAAACGTGAAAACATAAACTAATTTGCAAAGTGCCCGTATAGATAGAACTATATGCAATTGCCACTATTTAGCCAATTCTTATCCACAAATGGCAACTGCATGTGGTTTGACTTAATTTTTTAATTGTCAAAGAGAGCACAGTGTCACCCGAATCACAGGTATATACAAGTGTGGCTATTGTTATCAGTAAAAACTCTCTATAACGAAACTCTCTAATTGCAATAGTCAATTTACATGTTTCTTAACTAAAACTAACCACGGGATTTGTTAAGCCTAGTGCCATACAGGAGTGTGTATATAATAATTTTATTGAGAAAAAGTATGCCTTAGATTAGGGTAAAGATACAAAGTATCTCACATAAGAAGGTAAATGAAAGCAATGCTCAGCAGCCCTGTGTTTACAAGAGGGGGACTGGAAATTAAACAGCATCCTTAGCGCTTTAGCTGTGAGAAGAGGAAGTGGGGTAATTTGCATAGACTTCAAACAATCTCACAACTATTGAGCAAACCAGCAAATCCTGGAAAGAATTAGAGCGAAAAGCCAAAGTCAATATACTTCAAACCCCCTCAGTGTTTCCCAGCAACTAGCAAGAAAGCATCTTCTGCTGGTTCACACTTTGCACAAAGTAAATATTAAGTCTGTTGTTGGTACTCTTCCAAAAAGTTAATATTTTACAGTTTGGAATTTTAGTTTAAGACTGCCTTTGAAGCTCAAAGAATGCCTTTTTGAAGTTATGTTTTCATAGACCTAGGAATCTGGTCTGAGAATGAAAGATGTCATCAAAGATTTATTTACAAAGATGGTCGTCAAAACATTTCTTCCTTCCTTCCTTCCTTCCTTCCTTTCTTTCTTTCTTTCTTTCTTTCTTTCTTTCTTTTTCTCCTGAGACAGGATTATGTTTCGAGACAGGATTTCTCTGTGTAGCCCTTGCTGTCCTGGAACACTGTAGATCTGCCTGCCTCTTCCTTCTGAGTGCTGGGTCTAAAGGAGTGCACTGACACAGTCCCAAACCTTATTTCTTAAAGTTATTGTTCAGCTCCTGCATCTCATGCCCGGAATGCAGCCTCATTCTCAGCTCCCAACAAAGATGTTCAGAAACAACGAATTAGCAGAAGAAAAGTTAGAAATTTCCGAATCAGGGACTGTCCAAGCAAATTAAGTAAGTTGTAATATATACTATATATTTGCCAGTACTTTGAAGATTAAAGATATTGGGAAACATTCCAGAGAAAATGTTTTTTTGGGGGGGGAGGTTGGGGGGTTGGTTTTTCGACACAGGGTTTCTCCGTGTAGCCCTGGCTGTCCTGGAACTCACTCTGTAGACCAGGCTGGCCTCAAACTCAGAAATCCGCCTGCCTCTGCCTCCTAAGTGCTGGGATTAAAGGCGTGGGCCACCACTGCCCTGCTCCAGAGAAAATGTTAAACAAACAAACAAAAAAGGAGTACCAACAACAAAGACCATCAAATACAAATGTAAGTAAATGTAAGTTTACCAAAAGTAAAAGTTACTATGTGAACAAAAAAGGGCTAGAAGTAAAAAATGGAATTAATGACGGAAGTTACTACTGGGTAGTTTACATTTTTATGGTTGTAGTTTTCGGTGTATTGTAAATTACCCACCATAAGAGTGTATTGGTATTTTTGTGTGTGTGTGTGAGAGAGTGTGTTTGTTTTGTATTCATTGCTCAGCATTAAGCCCAGGGCTGCAGTGTACTAGGCAAGTTCTTCACCGATAACCTACATTCCAATCCCTATATTAGTTTTATACTCAGAAAACACTGTTATTTAAACACATTTTTGTATCGTGCTCGGCTAACATCAGATCTGTAATAAAAAAAATTACCCGTTAAAAATCGTGGAGATGGGGCTCAGATTGTAGCTCAATAGGAGACTGCTTGCCTAAGGTATACAAGTCCAGGATCCAATCCCCAGGACCGCCAAAACCCAAAGCACCATGGAGTGTAATAAGTAGCTGCTATGGAGGGATGTAGCATTTGCATCAGCATTTCCTGTTGCTTTTTCTTTTCTTTTTTTTTTTTTTTTTTTTTGGTTTTTCGAGACAGGGTTTCTCTGTATAGCCCAGGCTGTCCTGGAACTCACTTTGAAGACCAGGCTGGCCTCGAACTCAGAGATTCCTGTTGCTTCTTTAGTGACTCCTCGCTAAGGCAGATCCTTTAGATATTCTTCTTATTCAGTGTCTAATTGCACAGGCCAGAGCTGAACTTGGCTTTACATTTGAGCGTTGTGTCAAAAACCAACTTCTGAATAGAGGCTGTAGAGATGGGTGAATTATTTCAAATGTTATGCAAATGAAGATGAAATTTATCGCTTTTTCATCAAAGTGAAATATAACAACCATTGTAGATTTGAATAGGCATTGGGCTACTACTATACTCTAGTGGAATGACCTTTATTCTTACTGTTACCCTGAAAGGTGGCTATTTTATTTAGACGCACAATACAGCAGGATGGATGCTATTACCTGAGTTACCTGTCAGATGTCATTTAGTCTGCAAAGAGTGTTGTGAGAAATAGGAACCACAGATACACCTTGAAAACCCTGCAGTATGTGAACCCTGCAATGGTTTAGGCTCATCCTTTCGATGTAGGGGGCAAAAGAAATAGTCTAATCAGGTCAGCTCGATACTTACACTTCCTTACAGAGGGACAATGTGTGCAACAAAGGCCCCGTTACGTATTTAGTAATACCAAGCAAATTTAACAAAACTGAGATTTTAAAACATAATCAAGAAATAGTTTCCTTTTGTCTTTACGGAGAAAGATCTTGGGTAAAACTCAAGACACCTGATATGTAGAGTGTTCCTGTCTCTGCAATAGCAGAACTTGGGGCTCGCTGGGTCCTTATCAGACATGGCCTGCATTTGTCAATGATTTCATTGAGTTCCTTAAACTTGTATTCGAGCTTTTTTCTCCCCTTGATGCTTTCCTATCATCCATGACTCAAAGAGATTTAGAGAATGCCTGGACCGAAGAATCAGAGAATTTAAAAATAATGGAAACTTTCTGTCCTCAGTTCAGAATGATTTGGCTGGTTCTATTTTTATAATAATGTCATAATTGAATCAGTTTCTATACAGTAAAACAAACATATTTTCGCCATCAGGTAAAATGCATGTCCCCAGAGGGCCCTTAAGACCTCTTATATTCTGGCCACTATGTGAAATTCGAATCCAGGTTTGATTCCAACAAACGTGTCCCCCTTCAAAACTCGTTGCCTAGCAACAAGTTCTCCGTGTCCAAGGAGAGAGGTTACCCATTTTCCTCCTAGAAGATAAGCCTGAGAGACCATTGAAATTTTCTAACAGGGACGCATAAGACTTCCAACTGGCTGAGGTGCTTCAGTATCAGCCCGGTCGCCAAAAGGAACCCAGACTTGGCCCGGGCTGGGTGGGAAAGGCGAGTCTGGTTCTAAACACCTGAACCGGATCCCTAGGAGAACTGATGTCGAGACCCCCAGGAAATCCATAATCTTCTCGGGGCGATCTCAGGTGCAGGGGATTTTTGTTCATTCATATCCAGAGGCACCCATGCCTCCCAACTCAAGGAATCTTTTCTTCCACAAGTTATAACCCCCGGTGAGGCCACCTCGCCCCTTTCCCTCTGCCACCTAGAGTCAGGATCAGGTATGGACACCGACCTTCCAGTCCCCCTGTCTCCGGCCTTTCTCAAAGTAACAAGGGTACGTGGTCAAGCCTGCCCCAGGGTGTGCGTCCCCAACTTGCCCCGCAGCGTGACTCCCAGTTTCTCCCGGCGCCCAGCAGCTGGAACGGCTCCCGCCCCGCCCCCGCCCCGCGCTCTGCGCCCCGCCCCATGCCCGCCGCGCTCCGCCCCGCTCGCCCCGCCGCTGCGTCGGGCTGTCCAGTGGCTGGGCTGCTCCCCCCGTGGTTCCCGGGGCTCCTGCGGCAGCCAGTCCTGTCTCCATGGCGACGCGGCGTCCCAGGCTCGTGGCTCGGAACCCACCGCAAGTGCTGAGCAGGGCTGGACTTCCTGGGCTGGCCTTCGCGGAAACTCGTTGGCAGGGCGGCCAGAGGGTAAGCAGCGTAGTGGTGACTGTGAGTAACTTCCCGCACCCCCAGGAGTGGCGGGTCCCAGACCGCACCTGGGACCTCACCTAATACTGAACATTTATCTACCACTCCAGGTTTGGCCTCTGGAAACCCACGGTTGTGGAAGCACTGCCAGAGAAGGTAGGATGCTCGGGAGAAGAGGAAAAGTCTGTGTATCTCACCCTACCGCCAAAATGAAAACCGTCGCGTCCTATCCTAGGGCCTCCAGCTCCGCCCAGTTGTTCGCGATTCTTTTACTTACTTTTGCAAACAACTTAATGGTTTATGGGGATCAGTATCCCCAGGCTTGCTCTCTACCTATAACTTGTTTGGCACTGTGAACTTTGGCCCTTTGGCATCTCCCAGGAGAAAGGTTCGCATTATGAACTGCCCTTAAATCCAATCTAGATGACTTGGAATATCCAAAAATCAAAATTTTGACTTTTGGCTTCTTGAACTATTCTGCACCACACCCCAGTGGCATTTAAATGATAAGGAACGCAGTGGCACTGGTACTGTAGGTGACATATTTGCTGAAACTGTTTGTTCTTATACCAAGAACTTTACTTTTTAAAAGGAGATCTGAAAAAATACTTTAAATACTTTGTTTTATTCTCCTAAAAACCAAAGTCAATGACTCCCGAATCCATATAAAATGTTACTAGGGTTTGGGGGTTTGTTTTGATCTCCAGAAAACAAACAAGTACAGCAGAAATGATCTTTGTTGAGTTTCCAGAGCTAAATCTCGACACTGTAGGGATTCCCACTCTACTCTCTCCACAATTCCAGTCCCTTACCCCTGCCCTGCAGTGATGCTGTGTACCTTAGCTGTGCTCCCTGCTTCCGTGTCCAAGCAGTCCCAAGTTCAGTTAGAACTGGTTTAATTTCCGAGCACACGTTTCAGGACTCTCCTTACAAAGCCAAGCAATGAGTACTGACAGCGTCAGGAGGAGTTGAGGTGTTTACTTTTGTTTCCAGTTAAGTTCTGTTGTTATGTATGTTCACCTGTACAGGAATCACGGGGTAAGTGAGTGATTGACTCAAAATTACAGGATCTGTTGAAATTTGAACACAGGCTGTCTCCAGCAAGCTACCGTCCTGGCGAAGAGGAAAGACAGTTTATATTTTAAGTACTTTTGGGTGTAAGTGGTGTGTCGTAGAAATATTTAATTTTAACCTGTGGTTTTTATCCTGCCTTTAACCATTTAGTTTTCAGACAAAACACATACCCAGCCTTTATATTTACAGTAAGCCTTTAATCAGCACTAGAGCTGGGCAGATATCTCCCCTCTATGCTATTAAAATTTATTTTTTATCAATAACCCCATTATTATGTACTGTGTTTTTATCTGGGCTGCTCTAAACTCTAATTGGCCAGCACTGAGAGCCATGTTTTTGACTCTTAACCCATGATGTCTTCCTCCCTTCTTCTCCCTCTCTTCATGGTCTCCCCAGGCTGGGAACATCAAGTACCACCTATGTCTATTCTGCCCAGTTATAGGCTGTAGGCATCTTTCTTCACCAATCAGAAATAATTTGGGAGCAAGGTCAAATGGTGTCACTTGGGTTTATTTGCAAACTTTCTTGTCTCTGGAACAACCAGGTCTCGGGGTCCACACTTACTTAGCATTATAATACATACCAACAGACCAAACCTCAACAAGTTTTTTTTTGCCTAATTAAAAAGGCTTTTAAAAAATATGAATTGAATATAATTATAATAATTATTAAAATTATAAGGTCTGATATATATTTATAACATCCAGTCCATTATATTTGAAATTTAGATAAAGTATTTTTATCATTTATCTTATTTTGGTGAATTAGAATTTTGTGTACTCATTACTTATTATTTAACCTGTATTATCAGTTTAAAAACAATTTTTTAGACCTAGAACATTTTTTTTTAAAACAAGTTTAGTTGTGGGATTCTAGTTATTTAGTCTTTAATCCCATCAGAGATCTGAGAAGGAATAAATATTATTTGAGTGTGCAGGAAGTGCAGGGACACAGTTTTTAAAACTATAGAAATGACAGAGGCCGCTTATTGCTTGGACAGCGTCCAATATTTTTTATAATGTTGGAGCACCTGTCTTTAGCCTTTTGGCTTAGAACATTTGACAGACTTTAAGTGAAACAGGAACTATGAAGGACTAGCTTATGCTGATTGGCAGAGTTTAGTAGTTGATAATTTTGTGTCCATCTGTCCTTTTTGGACAGCATTTAGTCTGTAGATAAAGTTAGGGATTTTTTGTTTGTTTGTTTTGGTCCAGTGGTTAACCAGCCACAATTAAAGCAACTTTCTATGTAGGTTATTGATGTTTATTATCTTTTTTGAAGTGAAATGGGGTTACTGTTAGGAGCAAATTTATCTCACTGTCAAAGGATATTTTAATAATGAAATGATTTTAAATGTCATATTTTGTGGATCTTTGACACATTTGAAAACCATTTATTTATAGCCTATTTGAACAAGTAAACACAGTTTGTTTTTAGCTATTTATTATATGTATAACCCAGGACGTATTTTTTGTGTGATAATTTAGAGTAGTATCTGACTATGAGTTTGATTGACTGTAACTTGTATTATTTAATTATTTTAAACAGTTTATAATAGTAGTTATTAAAAGGATTGGGATTAAGCCTTGTATTTTAAAATGAGTTTTATAGGCATAATGTCTATCGAAGAGTAACAAAACTCATCTTAAATTTTGTATTAATATACAAAGATTTATATCAATGAAAACCTTAAGCCTGTATTAATATATAAAATTTTGTATTAATGTAACAAAATATAACCTGAATTTTGTACTAAAATATAACGATTTTTATTAATGTAAGATTATGACTATAAAATGGTTTTATATGTTTTTTTAGTGACAGGTTGTTTTTTTGGTTTTTTTGTCCTAGAATTCACTCTGTAGATCAGACAGGCCTTGAACTCAGAGATCTGCCTGTCTCTGTCTGAGATTAAAGGCATGTGTCACCACTGTTTGGCCTCAGACTCATAAGAAACCTATCTGCCCTTGCCTTTGTCTTCCAAGTATTGAGGTCAAGGGCCTGGATTTATTTATTTATTTATTCTATGCATACTTGAAAACATTTTAGCTTTTATTTCTTTCTCCCTTTGGAGATTAATGCCTCTGTGGATAAACATACTTACATCCCCTTTCTCTTTATATAAATTAATTTAATATCCTTTATTTAACCTTATTTAAATTCCCTTCCATTTACTGTATGAACATATTTTCAAGCTATCATATATATGTCATGTGCTAGGACAAGAAGTCCCAGTATTCCCCTGGAGACCATGTTGAAGGAAACCAGTTGCTTAAGGTAGCGTAACATCTTAATTTATCTTTTTTTAGTTTTTTTTTGATTGTGGGAAGCATGCAGCCTTGCTTTTTGTTCTCTGGGCAGGATTTTGTCAGCTTCATTGCATAGCAGGGTCTTTTTGCATCTGTGCAATTAAGTTGCCTCTCCAAGGCAGCATAGAGCAGCATTTGGGAAGACCCCAGGCTGGAGTTTGAGCCTGTTGCTTGGCGTGTTGGTTTGGTTTGGGGGTGCACTGTGTCTGTCTGGAGTGCAAACCCCAGAGTCATGTGTGCCAAATCTGCATGTATTTTAACCCTAGTTCCGAATCGCATGTGGCTTGGGGAAAAACAACTTTGTTAAGAAACCAAGTCTCTGTAATCTTAAAGGGACAGCATGTGTGTTTTTTATTTGGGAATCTGAAATTAATTTTTTAAATTGCGTTTTTGCCCCACATTGGACACAAATATGTTATACAAATTTTTTTATTTTATTCTGGGGTTTTTATCCTGCCTTTAACTATTTAGTTTTCAGATAAAAGACATACACAGCCTTTATATTTATAGTAAGCCTTAATCAGCACTAAAGCTGAGCAGAAATCTACCCTCTACGTTATTAAAATTTATTTCTTATTAATAACCCCAGGTTATTACTTACTATGTTGTATCTGGGCTGCTCTTAACTCCAGTTGGCCAGCCCTCAGGGCCATGTTTATTTTGACTCTTAACCCATGGTGTCCTCCTCCTCCTCCTCCTTCCCCTCTTCTCCCTCTCTTCCTGGTATCCCCTAGCCCCCAGGCTGGGAACATCAAGCACCACCTCTGTCTCTTCTGCCCAACTCTAGACTGTAGGCATCTTTATTCACCAATCAGAAATGACTTGGGGACAAGGTCACACAGCGTCACTTGGGTCTACGTGCAGATTGTACAGACTTTCTTGTCTCTGGGGTAACCAGGTTTTGGGGTCTGCACTTAGCATTACAGTACATAGCAATAGAGCAGACGTCAACAGTGATGGATGATCATTTTATATGCATTTGGGGCTGTGCAGTAAGATGTGCCTGGGTTGTGCTATGCTCCCCAAGCCCTTTCACCACAGTTGCCAGGACAGAATATACATCCATCTGTTAATTCATCCATTCTCTGCCAGTCAGAGCATAAGGTTGCTTTATAAAAACAAATAGAATAAAAGAATAAGATAGTTCCTTAAATACAATGAAGAAAAATGTTATGTCTTCCATTATTAAAAGAGAAACCTAAATAAGACTATTTGGAAATCTGAATCTTCAGTGTTAGCAACTCATTTGACAAAAACCTGTTTGGACTTTGCAGTCCACATGGAACCTGAGTGACCCCACTGACTACTGGTTAGTGGCAATGCCTAGGAATGTGTGTATGTGAGATAATCTTATATCAGTTTTGAGTACTAAGTCTTGTAAATCTAGTCTTCTAAATGGGGTGTTCACTGTCAGTTTGAGTTAACCACATTTCACAGGCTCAAGGGCACCCATCTGCACGTGGCTAGTGGCTGTCATGTTGAACAACTGAACTCTAGTTTATATGTTGTGTTCTCTGTTTCCTTCCAGTTTTACTAATTCAGCAAATGTTTACTGGTCATCAGATTGTGTAGTATGAAGTGCAGTAGGCCCTAGAAATAGGCAAGTACGTGAAGTCCCTTCTCTCACAAAATTCCATGTAGTAAGAAGACAAAGAGAGAATAAGTGAGTGACACTATGATGGGCTCATGTGGAAGACCTCCAGACCTCCAGTTTTCTTTTATCTTTATTTCTTGCTTCTCTTCCTCCTCCCTCTCTCCTCGTCCTCCTCCTCCTCCTCCCCTTCCTTCCTTTCCTTCTCCTCTTCCTCTTCTTCCTCCTTCTCTTCCTCCTTCTCCTCCCTCCTCTTCCTCTTTTTTTAGTGTTAGTATTTAGCACAGGTTAGCCTGGCACTCATGGTCAAGATACACCTGCCTCAGCCTACTGGGATTGCTGGCGTACACCATCATACCTAACCATGCAAGGGAACTTATTTGTTTGTTTGGTAGTGCTGGGATCCAGCCCAGGCAGTACCCAATGACATGGTGCTTTTAAACTGATGTAGGATACACACTTATAACTAAGAAACAATTTCTCTCTTCCTCTCTCATATGAAGACTGAATACAGGATCTTGCATGTGCTAAGCAAATGACCTAACACTGACCATTTTTGTTTCAGACAGATGCAAAGTTGTCCAGGCTAGCCTTATACTTGGCTCTGTAGCCCAGATGGCCTGGAATTTGCAGCCATCCTGCCTCAGCTCCCCTGCAGTTATAGGTGCTTTAAAACTATGCTGGGCTAAGATCCAGTTTCTTTTCTCAAGATCCTTCCTCTGGTTGTGGTCATTCCTGAATTCTCTAGCCAAGTCTCCACTGTGGGGATATGCCTATTGGTATGTCTTCCCATCTGCTTCCTGGATGTTATGAACCCTGATTCTATCCTTGGGCTTCTCTTGTTCTACAGGGATGATGCAGTCCAGGTCAATTCTGTTTACAGAGTTAGGTAGTAAATCACCAACAGGCCAGGAGCACCTTCTCTGAACTCTTATCTGGTCTTCTTGCCTCTGTTGGGATCAATTTAATCTTCTGGTCTTCTTCAAAGCCTTGAATTTGGTTTGCATTGTACAATAGTTACAGCCCTGACTCCTTAGCATGTGGCAATTAATGGCACCAATACTTCATTCCCACATACATTTCTAACTTCCTCTGCAGACATTCTCTAGCACTGAATTGGACAATTACTATTGCTACCTGATTGTGTCTCCAATTTAGGTAAATGTCACCTTCACAGTGAAGCTCCACTCAGAGGCATCCTATGGGGAAAGATCCAACCTTGTTACAAACTTGTGGTTGGGATTCTTTCCATGTATCCAAAGTTGGCAGGTGGATTTAACACTTCTCACTTGACATGCCTAGAGGCTATGCTAATTCTGTTATCAAAGCTCTTATCACAGGATACCAGGTATGAGAGAAAAAAAGAACCATAGTAGTCAAGGTTTCTTTTGGTTTCAAATAACAAAAACAAAATCCCCATAACTCAGACTTGTTTCAGGTAAAAAATGAGAAATTAACTGTCCAGCCCATGGTAGGGACAGAGATTGGGTGGATCAGGGACTCAGCATTAGAGACATATGTGTGTGCCTCTTATATTTGTGTTTATTCTCTCTCTCCTCCCTTCTGCTCCCGCTCATTCTCTCTCGTTCCCCCTCCACCAACCTCTCTTCTCTATTTTTCATCCTGGAGTTCTAGACTCACATGATCCTAACTTTATGACAGCCCGACTTGGAAAGCCTCTAGGAAAGATTCTGATGCTTGGGTCACAGACACACAGCTAGGCCTGTCATTGTTAGCTTATGAATTACCACAGTGAGTATCCCAGTTAGATGTCCCAGTTAAGTTAGTATTGCTGTGATGAAGCACCATGACTGTGATGTGTGTGTGCACAGCCCAGGGAATGGCACTATTAGAGGGCGTGGCCCTGTTGGAGTAGGTGTGACCTTGTGGGTGTGGGCTTTTAGACCCTCATACTAGCTGCCTGGGAGCCAGTATTCTGCTAGCAGCCTTCAGATGAAAATGTAGAACTTTTAGTTACTCCTGCATCATGCCTGCCTGGATGCTGCCATGTTCCCACCTTGATGATAATGGACTGAACCTCTGAATCTGTAAGCCAGCCCCAATTAAATGTTGTCCTTATAAGAGTTACCTTAGTCACGGTGTCTGTTCACAGCAGTAAAATCCTAAAACAGAAGTTGGTATCAGAAATGGGGTATTGCTGTGATAGGCCTGACCATATGTTTGTTTGGAAGAATGTGGATTTGGGGACTTTGGATTTGGAAGCACTGGAATGCTTTAAGTGGAGTTTAATGGGGTATCCTAGAAGGATTATGGAAGACTTTGTTGCTATGAGTGGTTTGAACTGTGCTACCTGGCCAAAGAGGTTTCAGTGGAGAAGAATTTCAGTACGTGGCCTAGAGACAGGCTGAGACTCTGAGTCATGAGAATTCTCTCTCTCTCTCTCTCTCCCTCAGTCCCTTGCCCATGCAATCTAAAAGTTCCCCCTCCATCTCCCTGCCCAGCCATTGGCTGTACAGCAATTCTTTGTTACCAGTCAAAGCCAGGGGTGGGCAGGGACCCTCAGCATCTGGAAGCGCAGCTTTTGGGAGCCTAATTAAGACAAAGCATTCGGACCATTTCCCAACAAGAGCCATTTGAAAAGGGAGCAACACCAACTAATGCCTCTTTGCTTTGTTGTTCACAATCTTGTCCCTGAGTTTTGTATTCCTGAAATTCCCAGGTATGTTGTAATAACCATTTTAAAAGTCTGGTTTGAGGCCTGGGCATGATAGTACACATCTATAATCCAAGCCCTTGGGAGGCCGGTGGATCTTTGTGAGTTCAAACCTAGTTTGCTCTGTGTAGTGAGTCCTAGGTCAGACAGAGCTACAAAGTGAGACCCTGTCTCAGAAACAAACGAAAAGTCTGCCTTGAGATGTGGATCCAAGTGGAGAGACGAGTGAATTGTTGATGTATGCTAGAATTAAGTGTGACCTTTTCCATAAGTAAAAAAAAATACAACTAATTGACTTATCCAGATATATAAAGGGCTCCATTATGAGGAAAATCAGTCTTAGAACTGGATAGCCTAGAAAGCAACAAAAGACTAGGAGAAAACATTAAACTTCTAAGTATTAGTAAATGCATGTGAAAATTAAAAGGTATCACTGGAAAAAATAAAAGATCAATTTGTACATTTATATATTTAAACAATACTTTACTACAATTCCATATGCTAAATGTGGAAGCTTTCCACCTTCCTCTGGCTCATATTTCCTCTAAAAGTTATCTATGATTGCACCAGCAAACTGGACAGTGGGCGAAATTTATTTATCATATTTAGTTTGCTGAAGCTGGAGAGAGAAGTGTAGCTGTTAGCTGAAAAGAAGTTATGATTTCCAGAGTCAGGTCAGTGGGAAGGGTGTCCTAGGGCCGGCTATTGGCTGCACTTTAGTCTAGACCTAGAATCCAAGATAATGAACTGAAAAGATAACAGAACTGGTGGACTGTTCAACACATTATCACTGCCCTGTGCAGAATCACTCCTGCAGCTCTCTTTAGATGGACCTCAAGGTAGGATGGGAAGAAAGATGATCTCTAGAGCAGCGGTTCTGAACCTACCTAATGCTACAACCCTTTAATACAGTTCCTCATGTTGTGGTGACCCCAACCATAAAATCAGTTTTGTTGCTACTTCACAACTGTAATTTTGATATTGTTAAGAATCATAATCTAAATATCTGTATTTTCTTGTGGTTGTTTGCAACCCTGTGAAAGGATCGTTTGACTCCCAAAGGGGTCAGAACCCCCAGGTTGGGAGTTGGGAACCTCTGCTCTAGGTTTTATGATGTCACTTCTTAGCCCATGCTTGACAGACTGCTCCTAGTTCTGTGGTTTGTTTCATTTGCGTTTACATTTATACAAGTGTTAAGACATTTATGAAGTAAAAGTATCTTGTTTGTTTTTCAGCAACTACCTGGACAAGACTGATGTTGTAAAGGTAAAAGATGCAGAGCTGGGGGCGGAGCTCAGTTGGTACAGTGCCTGCCCAGCATACACGCAGGAAGCCCTGATGTCAACCCCAGCCTGCACAAGCTGGCATGGTTGCACACGCCTGTCATCTTTGTCTTTGTTCATTTTGGTTTATGAGCCTACTCTTTTAATGAAAGGCATTTCTCCACTTCAGTCCTAACACTTGGGAGGGGAAAGCAAAAAACTAAGTTCAGCATCATCCATGACTACATAGCAAGATCAAGGCCAGTCATGAATGCATAAATATGCCTTGTCTCAAAAAGCAGTAACTAAAATGTGCATCGCTGGATGTTTTGTTCTTGTTCTTTTGTTTTTGTTTTTAAAATGCTTTGGGTCAGCTTTACCATCCATTTATGAGGTTTAGAAATAATTGGCTGTAGTATGTATTATGCAATAGAAATATTTACATAAAAGCTCATAATATATTTTTCCAAATACTTCAAACTAAAATAATAATGATAATTCTAGTTTTTATTCCTGCTTCTATCTTAGGCACCAAACAGCAGACAGAATGGCAGATTGCTATCGTATGATCCGAAGGGTAAATGATTTATTACTTAGAATGTGCTTGACCATGATCTTGTTCTGAATATTAAGACTATTGGGATGGTTGGACGTTGTTGCATAACTCAGCAGTTAAACCCTTAACTGTTTCTCAGTTAAGATTTCATGTTAGGGGTGGTGCTGTTGGGGGAAAAAACAGTAAACATGGTTTTTTTTTTCTCTTGCAGAAAAACTGATGAGTGGCACCAATAACGAAAAGTCACAGTAAGAAAACATCCTTGGCCTTTTAAGTAATTAGAAGTAGATAGCACAAACCAGTTATCGCCTAATTAAACCTGCAAAGGCAGCTATGCCTGGGCGGGCTGCAGTTGTTACTTGAATAGAGGGATATCTAAAATAAAAATTAAACTGTGAAAAAGTGAAATATATGTGATGCTCACTTCTGCTTCTAATGCTTAAGCAGTGTTTTCTGGCTCCTCTGTTTTTTATTTGTTTACTTTCCACTCCTCTTTCCCGTTTCCCTTTGATACTGCTTCCTTCTTTAGAACATCTCTGTAAGTGAATACTTACTATAAAATTAGTATTCTCAGCTCATTTAACATGCATCATAGTCACCTTTTAACATGCAAAAAATCACCGTGAATAGTTGAAGAGGCTGGTATTCAAAAATCACAGTGTAGATCAATTGACTTGCTGACAATGAGGTATTAGTTCCACTGATAGCATCAGTTCCGATGCTTGATTAAAGTCCTTTACAAAACAAGCATCTCCTACCCTTTGGGGGGAAATATGATATTTGTTCTATGAAAAATTACAGTGTTAATATTGACCTTAAAACAAATTCCTAAGGCTGGAGAGATGGCTCAGCAGTGACGAACTTCTTCCTGGGGGCCCAGGTTTGCTATATGTTGGCTCACAACCATCTCTAATACCAGGCTTAGGGAATGCAGTGCCCTCTTCTGGTCTTTTTGGGCACTGCACACATACTGTGCATAGACACATGCAGGCAAAGCACACATACACACCAAATGAAAAAAGGAAAGGTGCCTGTGGCAGGCCTAGCCACCTCTGTTCAGTTCCAAGGACTCACACAGTCAAAGGAGAGAAACAACTTCCAATTGTTTTATATATATATATGAATGAATAATTGTAGTTCTTGGAAACCCCAGATACATTGTCTATCATGCCTGAAGTCCTGGAATTCTACTCTATGAAACATATATATTAAATTCCCATACTGTAATAGCTAAAAATGTTCATCTTCACTTTTGCTGCAAACTTTATGCATCATATAAATATAATACTTTTAAAAATTGTAGCTGGGCATTGGTGGCACACACCTTTAATCCCAGTACTTGGGAAGTAGAGATAGGCAAATCTCTGAATTCAAGGCCAGTCTGGTCTACAGAGCTATTTACAGGACAGCCAGGGCTACACAGAGAAATCCTGGCTCCAAAAAACCCAAAAGCAACAACAACAAAAATAACTTGTATTTAGGTCGGGAGTGGCATGAGCCACATATGTGAAGGTCAGGAGACAGCTTCTAGTAGTTGGGTTTTTTTTTGTTGTTCTTTTTTTTTTCATTCTGCCATGGAGGCCTTGGGGCTCAAACTCAGTTCATCAGGCTTGACAGCAACTTTGACAGCAACTGCCTTTACCAGCTCTGCCATCTTACCCCCCTGTATATTTTGCATCAAAGTAATATGTAACAGATCAATGTCAGAGGATTTACATTTGTTTCAAGTTATAGTCCACCAGAAGAAAAACCCTGTATAAAGTATATCCATCTACCTGCACATACGTCTATATATCCTGTTATCACAGAGTTGAAAGCACACTCAAAAATAGATACACTGTCCAGTACTAATGTTCAGGCTTCTGCCTCCCAAGTGCTGGGATTAAAGTCATGAGCTACCACATCCTGCTAAAGTGAGTAGCTTTTAGTTGGAGAAAAGGTCGAATTTATGGCTTGTGATTCTTCCAATACTTATGGAAGTGAACAGGCCATCGGCGGAAATAAGTGACATTGTGTCAGTATGCCCAGCTGTATGGTTTGCTTCTCTCCTTGCTGGGACTAAATGCCTGACAGAAGCAACTTCAATGAGGATTCTGGGTCATAGTTAAAATGCACCACATAATGGTCGGGAAGGAGGCAGGAGTGCAAGGTGGCGAGTTACACTCCGGGCAGCCAGGAGAGGAGTGCGGTTCTCACCATTAAGCTGAGATACAGCCCACTAAATGATGCTGCTCATATTTAATAGATTCTTTCACCTTAGGTATCTAAGTCTTGAAACTCCCTGCTAAGAGAGCCCAGAGCATTGTCTCCTAGATGATCTAGACCCTGTCAAATTGACAATCAGAGGAGATTTTGTACCTTAGGGCTGGTATGGCAGTAATGGGAACTAATCCTCAGAGCCAGTGTTTGTAGATGATGCTGAGCAGGGGTGGGCCTGAGGGAGAGGTGATCCACATTCCGAGGGAGACACAGCCCAGGAAGTCAATATGGCCTGGACCTCAACAGAGGAGCAGAGGGATAGGTCATTCCTCTGCTCAGTACTGATTGCACTGAATTATGAAACTACCTTTTGCAAGACCACTGTAGTCAGGTTTCCCTGTGCTCATGCAAGGACAAGAGCAAGGCTGGTAAATGTAGCCAGTGAGCCTCACAGATGTGTGGTGTGACCATCTCAGGTCCTTTATCGAAAGTTAAAAGTAAATGAGGTTAGTTCTGGAGACAGGTTGTCACAAAAGTGGAAAACTGTAGGGATCAAAATTTAGTGAAGAATGAACTCATTCAAAGTCAGAGTGAGCTTCTCAGTGGAGCTTCCCAGACAGGCTCATCACTGTTGGTTCCACCCACTGACTGGGAGGTCCAGTTTAGTTAGGTAAAGACCCTACCTGTGCTAGGTTAAAAAACACTAGTTCTCCCTCTCCCTCTCCCTCTTCCTCTCCCAACTCCTCTCTCTCTCTCTCTTTTTCTTGTTTTGAGTCTTCACTCCTGTCTCAGCTACAGGGAAAATGGCTGAAGCAAATCCGCAATTCTTTGACCAAGGTTGAAGAAACAGTATCCTAGGGCTTGATGTATGATGGTGGTGTATGCTATACAACCTTTCCTAAAATGATTGCTGAGCTGCTTTCTCATTTCTACTTCATTTTTAAGCAAATCCTCCTTTGGACGCAGACCAAGATTGTCAAACAAGCTTCACACTTCTTCAGCACAGATCCCGGGTGGAGCTAATGCGTTCTCAGCAAAGTAAGATTTAAATAATTTTGGGTTTTGACCTATAGTTGAGTAATATAAATCGTTTAAGATGAAATTTAAATTGTAAGTTTTCTGAAAATACTAATTCTAATAGCAGTTGGGGAACATTTTCTAAATATGCCAGATATAGTCCTTTAAAACTAAGGAAACTGCTAAGTTTTAGGATATTTACTCTCCAGAATAGCCACATTCTGCCAGATTGTCTAATCTGAGTAACTTCATAGTAGTTTCAAAATGACTTGATTAAATACCTTCCATCTCCAAGATGTTGGTACATACAGTAAAATTTGCAACCTTCCCTCCATTCTCACTGTTGTGAAAGCTATGAGTCTCTTAACTGTTTCTTTAAGTAGTTTGGGTCCTTCTTACTGTGAACATCACCATCTCAAAATAAGTCAGTGGGTTTTTTTGTTTTTGTTTTTGTTTTGTTTTGTTTTGTTTTTAGGAGAAAGGCTGGAGCAGGGTCTCTCACTAAGGTACCTTGGGTTGTCCAGGAACTCACTCTGTAGACCAGGCTGGCCTCTAACTCATAGAGATCCCTCTGCTTCTGCCTCCCAAGTGCTGGGATTAAAAGCACAAGCTACCACATCCTGCTAAAATCAGTAGTTTTTAGTTGGAGAAAAGGTTGAATTTATGGCTTGTGATTCTTTAAGTGTCTACATTGTAGACTCTACGGGAAGTGAGAAGAAAAAGGCTTTGTGCTTTATTGTTAACTGATTGGATCAGTCCTTAGGTAGGTTTTGGTTGTAGGTGTTCATGGTTGTGGCTTGCAATAGTAGCTGGCATTCCATGCAGCCACAGAACAGTGAACTTGTCTTCAGCCTCCATGTGTTTGGGGTTAATCAGAGCATTTCCAACTACTCCAATCCTCTGAAGTGTTTTAGCCAACTCCCTTACTCAGGGATATAAGTTAATGGATCTGTAGACATGTTAGTTCATACAGTCCTAGGCATATATACTGTCTCATATTGACTTCGGTTATGCCAGCTTTAGCAATGTGGTACAAAAAACAATAATGTCTTATAATACTGGCATCTAAAAGTCAACAGAATATTGTCATTTAGTGAAGGGAAAGGCATGAAAACCCTTTTCCTAGAGTTGATATGACCATATGTAAATTCTGGGAAGTGATTCTACAGCAACCTAACAATAGTCATGCCATCCCAAGCAATTGAGGACTCAAACTCTCAATGTCAACTTTCTCTCACACAATTAGAAGACCAAAGGGTCCGAACGTAAATCGTCTTCCTGTGCCTTCTTTATGTGTAGAGAAGAGGGTGTGTGGATTGGTTCCCACTGTCATTTTTATATCTTTAAAACAAAAGATTTTATGTGTACAAAGTATGAGGTCTCACCATGGCATTGTCACATGTGTGTCATAGTTTGTTCTGTTAGTCCCCTCCCCTCTCACCCTTACAGCTTGCTTCGTCCCTTTCCCAGCCAACCTCCCTTTCCACTTTTCTTTTCCGTGTATTCTATTACCCTAATTCCTACTACTCTTGAGATGTTTTCTTCCCTTCCTAGTTTCATAATTTATAAACACACACACAATTTTAAACTTGGGTTCTGTATCTGTCTTAGTTAGGTTTTCATTGCTGTGAAGAGATACCATGACCTAGGCAACTCTTATAAAGGACAGCATTTAATTGGGGCTGGCTTCCAGGCCCAGAGGTTCAGTCCATTATTTATATGATGGGAAGCATGGCAGTATGAAGGCAGACAAGGCACTGGAGAAACCAAGAGTTCTGTATCTTGATCCAAATGCAGCCTGGAGGAGGCTCTATTCTGATTAGGACCTCAAAGCCCATCCCCCCCACCCCCCACACTGACACACTTCCTCCAACAAGGCCACACCTCCTAACATTGCCATTTCCCATGGGTCAAGCTTATTCAAACCACCACATTATCTGAGAAAACATGTACTGTCTTGGGCTTATTTCTCTTCACACAATGATTTTCAATGCATCCATTTTTCTGAAAATGTTGTGATTTCGTTTTTCTTGAATGGTGCACAACATTTTTTTCTTTAGGCTTTGAGACAAAGTTTCCTGTGTAGCCTAGGCTGTCCTGGAACTTACTGTATAGTCCAGGCTGACCTCCAACTGAAAGAATCACCTGCCTCTGCCTCCTGAGTGCTGGAATTAAAGCTGTGCACATCACATCTGGCTTGATGGTGTATTTGATCTCATTGTGTATATGCACCATGTATTTTCTTTACATATCCATCTTGTCTTAGATAGGTTTACTATTGCTGTGAAGAGACACCATGATGAAGGCAACTTAAGAAGGAAGCATTTAACTGAGGGCTGGCTTACAGTTTCAGAGAGTGAGTCCATGACCATCACAGTGGGGAGTATGGCAGCAGGAAGGCCACATGGCTCTGGAGCTGTGAGCTCACATCTGAGTTTCAGGCAAGGAGAGCAAGGCTGAATCTAGCATAGGCTTTTAAAACCTCAAAACCCACCCCAATGACACAGCTCTCCCAACAAGGCCACACCCACTGTAACAAGCCACACCTCCTAATCCTTCTTAAACAATTCCACCAACTGGGAACCAGAATTCAAACCTTTGAGTCTATGGTGGCTATTATTCAAGCCATCACACATCCATGAATGGATATTAGACTGGTTCTATGTCCTGGCTATAGAGTACGGTGCAGTAATTATCAAATATGGATGTCAAGTTTGTTTATTGGGGTATGTTGGCTTAAACTTTTCTGGGTAAACAACCAAGAATGGGATAGCTTAGTCAAATATCCTAGGGAAATAAAAGCTCCATTATTGCCTCTACAAAGGACTATAACAGGCCAGGCAACCCATTTGTAAAGTCAAATCCAAGGGCTAGCAAAAAGGAGCAGAAGGCAAAAGGGAACTTGCCACCCAGTCTGAGTTTGATCTCCAAGGCTTACCTGGTGGAGAGAACCAGCTCCTACAGCTATTGTCCTCTGACCACCACATACATGAAATGACCACACACCTAACACATGCAAAGGAAAGGAATGTAAAAAGAAAGAAAAAAGCAAAACCCAGAGAGCTGATACTGATTATTTAGACTTGAGTCTTCTTTGAAAGGGTAAAACCACCATAATTTTATCATTTTGTATCTTTCCATGAAACTAGAAGCTGAAATTTTTTTCAAAAGAGACATGATAAAACATTGGTTTTGTTGTTGTTTGTTTATTTGTTTAAGACAGGGTTTCTCTGTGTAGCCCTTCCTGTCCTGGAACTCACTCTGTAGACCAGGCTGGCCTCAAACTCCCAGAGACCCACCTGCCTCTGCCTCCCAAGTGCTGGGACTAAAGATGTGTGACATGCACCTGGCTGGCACTGAAAGATCCTTAACACCCTGCAAAGGGGTTTGGAACATTTTCACAACCATAGCTGGGTTTCTTTGTGGATGGAGTGCTGTCCTTGGACACCTTTTCTCCATGTGCCATTTATTGGGATGAAGTTTCTAATGTGAAAGCTAAGCTGTTTTGTGATCGTGAGGTTAATATCAGTGTTGGAACCTTACTTGGAATATAGCACTCAGCAAGAGCAGGCATCTATTTACAAACTTCAAAGGCCATTCAAGGCCATTTTTATGGTTTTCTGTCACTGCATCACCACAAACCACATTTTCCTAAATGATTCTCTCATGTGCTTTGTGTTGGAACTCTAAAAAGATTCTATGAATTGTTACATGACAATAAATACCGAGCAGAAATGGTTTTGCATGAGCAATATGAAAATTATGCTTTTGTGAAGAGCCAACATACTATTTAAGACTATGTTTGTTTGGTATATTCTGATTTTCTTTGAGACGTAATATGCATGTGTGTGTTTTGTGAACCTTTATAAAACATGATGATCACTGTGACTGAGATGTTTCACTGTCTGCTTTAATGGTTAGAAAAGAAGCCTCTTCAAAGAAGATTGAAGATAAAGTCTCCCCAAGAAGTAATGAAAATAAAGATGTCTTAACAAACTGGCAGTCCAAACTGTGGTCATCTTCCTTCCTAAAAGAAAGCGCAGGTAACAAATAGCATTTGTCTTACTGAACTGAGTAATTGTGGCTTCTGTTTTAGCCCACTGTCCATGACCTTTGGACATGAGTCGCTCTAAGATAGGTCAAAGGAAGCAGTAAGTATTCAAACTCACATACATTATTTGATATGCAGCCAGATAGGGCATCTGTGGCTATACTTTATCTAAGATAACCATTACAGGGTATTAAATCCTAGAATGGATTAAAATACCATGACAAACTAGCATGCTAGGTACTAGCTTAAAAACTGGATCCAGTTGTCCAACCAGACATGGACTCTTAGGAAATTCATCTTCTAGATGGAGATAGTTGGCCAGTTCTTACAAAGTAAGTGTTGAAGAATAGATACAAAAGAAAGGGATACTATTGGGATGTTAAAGATAAATGAATTCTGTTGTGTGCAACATGGGTGGAACTAGAGATCTCTACACTACATGAAACAAGATAGGCAGAGAAAGCCCTTGCCAAAGGGCTCTCATTAGTGGGACCAAAAGTCAAGGCTGGAGAAGAGGTAACCAGAGGCAGAAAAAAAAGGAGAAAGGAGAGCTGAGGAAGACTTGTCAGTGCAGGTTAGAGATAGAAGTGTGATGTGTTGTTAAACAGATGACAGGAGACAAGGAAAATACACTGCTTCAAAAGATTAGACTGGTGGAGTTGGGTTTCGCCATGAGGAAGTGATAACGTTTGATGAGGCATACTTAACCTGCTTTAAACATTACACAACTTACGCATGCATCAAAACATTATTTGGCACTCTGTGAATACATGCAATCTTTTTTTTCCAAGACACCATCTTTGTATGGAGCTCCGGCTGTCCTGGAACCCACTCTGTAGACCAGGCTGACCTTGAACTCAGAGATCTCCTTGCCTCTGCCTCTTGAGTGCTAGGTTCAAAAACATGTGCCAGCTGAATACATGCAATTGTTATCAATCACTTTAAAAATAAAAATTTCAAACAGAGATATAAAACACCACCATGAAAGATAATTTGAGGCTGTAAGAGGGGCTACAGTGACATTAACAGCACCCGGGAGAGAGTACTTTGGAGCCAGAGATAGGAAACTTCTTCACAATGCTGAGTGTCAACATTGAATGGGACCATCCTTGTGATGTCTCAGGATGTTCTTAATCACCTATTATGATTCTTCCCCTGATGACATCAGTATGGTGAGGTGGTGCACAGACTTTGGAGGTACTTTGGAGGTTCAGGAGGGCGTGATTACATGGAGACTGTGGAGAAGACGAAAGCAGGTAGATGGGACCCTTAAGATTCACTGTCTGCTTTCAAGATGGGCATTTGGTTTAGAATCGCTCTCATCTTCTTTCTTTCTTTCTTTCTTTCTTTCTTTCTTTCTTTCTTTCTCCCTCCCTCCCTACCCCCCTCTCTCTGTCTTCTCTGGTGCTCTCCCCTGAATGTCTTCGTTTTCTTCTCCATATAAATGTTTATACGTCATTTGTAGTACTTCATGGCCATGATCCCATCGAAGAAGAGACTTTATAGACACTCTGAGTCTTCTGAAAAGGGGCTGGGGTTCAATCTGAAAGTATGAAGGACTACAAAGCGAAAGGTTCAGTCTCATAGTGTTCCCAAAGGCCCACATTAGAAGAAAAAAAGTAAATATTCTTTTAAATTTCCCTAATTGTACATTTTAGTGTATTTTAGGAAAGACTAATATAGACTGTCGTTATGAGTATCAACTCTGGCCAAACTTACTCCCAGACCGATGATCTTGCCTTATGATCTTGAATATAGGGTTGTTTCATTTCTGTCCCCCCAGTTTCTTCATCAGTAGATGGAAATAGAAACACTACCCAGCTGGAGACATGCTCAGCAGTGAAGAGCACTGGTTCCTAACTGTTCCTGCAGAGGACCTGGGTTCAATTCCCAGCACCCACATAGCATCTCACAACTGTGTAACTACAGTTCCAGGGGATCCGGCATCCTCACACAGATATGGGTGCAGACAAAACACCATTGCACATAAGATTAAATTAAATTAAATTTTTTTTGAAGGAACCCTGCTTAAAGACGCCCCCCCCCCAAAAAATAAAATTTAAGTAAGTAAATAAAAGATACACTAACCATCTCATTGGGATGTTGATAGAGGTAAATAACCTAATATGTATACAGATGGGAGGAATGATAATTTTTGTGTGCTGACTGTTTTTATTAATACATCGGTTTCATGGATGCTCATAGGACCTGGTCCAATTTAACACCTAAACTTTCCATCCCTTGTTGGTTTTGTGTGTTCTGTTTAAGGTGAAGCAGGCAAGGATTTGGTCCTTGAAAAGCAAGAGAAAAATAGTGACTATTGCCTTGAGGACATTGAGGAGAACTTGTCAGACTCAACGGATGGTGATGGCGAAGAGGACAGCAGCAATGAAGATGACAATGAAGGTGGCCCCACTAAGAAGGAGACCCGAGCCCCACTGGAGCTAATGGCAGAAGTAAGTCTGTGCATGTGTGTTGTAACTGAAGAGGCATACAGATTCTGAAATAGTTAAACAGGATAAATCTTATCAGCCAGAGTTAATGAATCAGTACATAGTTATTACTTCAAAATTAGCCTATTGTTTTGAGGCACAATCTTTCCCTTAACCTGGGGCTTGCATTTTCTTGGCTTAGCTGGAAGCCAGCAAACCCCAGACATCCTTCTGTCTCCTTCTTACCCTGCCCAGACTCAGAGCCAGGGTCTCAGGTGTGGACAGAACTCATGGCTTGTTTCAAGAGTGCTTGGATCAGAACTCTGGTCCATATGACTATGAAGCTAGCACTCGATACTGCTGAGCCCTCTGTTCAACCCTCAGAACTTAGTTCTAAATGGTTCAGTGGCAATTAAAAGTGTTCATTAAATATTAACATCAGAAACTGGAAAAATTACAAACAAGAACTGAAGAAACAAGTCAAAATTCAAATTAAAAAAAAACAAACAAGTTCATAGATCAAGTGCTAGATATTTGGAAAAATGGGCAGACACACCAATGCATATGATAATTTAAAAGAAAGCAGAAAACTGTAGGCCTGGTAGCCTATGATCCCAGGCCATGTGCGTGTGGTTGGGGGTGGAAGGGTGGGGGGAAAACAAGACTTCAGAGTTATCTTTAGCTAGAGTGTGAGGCCAGCCTTGGCTACTTGAGACCTTGTCTCAAATAAATAAATAAATAAATAAATAAATAAATAAATAAGGTTTTAAAATAAAGTGTAGCTACAAAGAAGAATGGAAATAAAAATGTTGGGGCTGGAGGGATGGCTCAACAGTTAAAAGCACTTACTGCTTTTGCTGAAAACCTGAGTTTGGTTTCTGCGCGTGTATACCTACCTGACAACTCACAACTGCCTGGAACTTCCAGGGTCTCTGATACCCAGTTCTGGCCTCTGTGGATATCTGATGCACACATGATGCTCATACATACATGCAGGCACTCACACATATATAAAATAAAAGCAAAATGAAATTAAAATCTAAACCTTGGACAAGAATAGAGATTTTAAGTAGTGATGGCATTTGTTAATATGTAAGGAAAGACTCGAATTAAATTAACAATCCACGGAAACATTTCTCGGAGAGTTCTGTTTACATTAAGAAAAACATTTAATTACATTTTAATTTTATTTGCTTAGTGGGAGGTGGGCGTGTGTATTTCACAGTGCACATGTGGGTCCTGGGGATTGAACTCAGACCAACAAGCACTTTTACTGAGTAGCCATATCACCAGCTCCAGGAAAACAATGTTTAAAAACCTTAGGGTAGAAACTGAGAAAAAATGTTAAAGAACTACTTCTTAAATTGGTAAATGATTCTTTTTCCCAAGTCTGGGAGTGAGAGAGGTGTCTCCTCATTCTGCAGGGGACTTTGCTCTTGTAGATAGATCTCTGTGTTTGTATGCAGTTCAAAAGCTGTCTCACACAAGCAAGGACTGCCATCAGATAGTAGGGTGTTTTGTTTATTAGAGGCAATATAAAGAGCTAACAATACAATATTGTTCCAGTAAAATTATACCCTAAGTAAGGAAAACTTCAAAGAGAGACTGTTCAGGTCTAGGGATATCATCTGAATGGTAGAACACATGCTCAGTCCACACAAGGCCTCGAATTAATCTTGCTCCCAACTCCCAGCAAGTAGATTATTTAGTGCCAGAGAGTGATCACAAGTTGTTTTTTTTTTTTAAGTTTCTGAATGATCTTAATACATATGTACATAATGTTATATATGTGTATATGCGCTCATTTATTTTAAAAATACCTGAAAGGAGTTGTTGGCTGATTGGCTACAAACGTTAGCTGTTCTTGCAGAGGACCTGGGTTTAGTTTCCTGTACCTGATGACCTCTTCTGACCTCTGTGGGTACCAGGCATGCACATGGTACACACACACACACACACACACACACACACACACACACACACACACGTAGGCAAAACACTCATGTACATAAAATTCAAGGATGTATATAAAATGTTTTTTAAAAATTACATCTCTAGATGATAGAATTAGAAGTATTTTCAATTAGGGACAGGATTATTTATTTAGCTTATAAATTTCTATACTGCAAGCATGTACTCCTTTTATGCTGTGGCCTTCGGGGGTTCAGTGGGAACTGGGGAGGGGGCAAAAGAATGGGAGACAGGAGACGCAAAAGAGGAGAGCAACTCTATATTCTGATCAAGCTCTCGAGGTTTATTTCAGGACAGCAGCTTAAAAAGACAGGCAGGCGGGAAGGTTACACATGGCCCAAGGCCAACCCACTGCCATAACCAGTGTTCAGGAAACACCAGACGTTCTTTCAGTTCCTGGGACCAGGACCGCAAATGCCCTGTCCTTTCTAACTTTGCACCTTAACTGACTAAGCTTCACAGAACAGCAGGTAATTTCATGGGTTTGGCTCTCAGCATCTCACGGGTTTGGCTCCCAACACTTTTAAACAAGCAAAAGCAAAAAGATGTCCAAGCAAATGATGATATTTCAGCAGAACCAGGAGAGACTGGGTTATATATGTAACTTTAGTCCACAGTTCTTCTGCCTGTTAAGATTTGTTTATTGCTTGTGAGTTTGTGAGTGCTGTAATGTATTCATGTGAACTACATACATGCAGATGTCCTCAAGTCAGAAAAGGACATTGGATTCCCGGGGAACTGGAGTTACAGATGGTTATGTAGGAATATAACCTGGACCTTCTCGAGAGCAACATGTGTTCTTCATTGCTTGAGCCATCTCTCTAGCCCCCACAATTTGTTTTAAATTAGTAACTGTCATGTCATTATGGTCTACACTGCCAGAGGAAAACTGACCCAGCACCAAAGAAATACATAAATGATGAGTCCAGTGTGATGCTGGTTGAATCAGCCTCCTCATCCTCTGGCTGCTGAGAAACACAGACCTTGTGGCTAGGCAACAGGACTGGGCTCTCAGACCAAGCTCCATCATCTGTTTTCAGATACAGACTTGGGCTGGAGAGATGGCTCAGTGGTTAAGAGTTTTTCCTGATCTTCCAGAGGACCAGGGTTTGCTTCCCAGCACCCACACCATGTAGCTCATAACTGCCTGTAACTCTAGCTCCAGGGTGTCTGATGCCTTCCTCTGACTTCTGCAGGCACTGCACACACATGGCATATATTCTCACACACACACACACGCACACACACACACCACACCACACACACTCACACACACACACACCACACGCATGCTCGCATGCATGAATAAAAATAAAAATCTCTAAATATAAAATTATGTAAGTGTGGTTAGTTGACTGATTACAGACTCACTCATAGAGAAATGTGTAAATGTTAAAAGCAGAATAGCTGCCGGGCAAGGTGGCGCATGCCTTTGGTCCCATTGCTGAAGAGGCAGAGGCAGGCAGATCCCTGTGAGTTTAAGGTCTGCCTGATCTACAGAGCAGGTTCTAGGACAGCCAGGGATACTCAGAGAAACCCTGCCTCAACACAAAACTAAACTAAACTAAAGCAGAATTTAGGGAGTTTAAATTTTGTCTTGAAACCACTTATATGAAGAATTCGTTTTCCAGTTCCTGAGAGCAGAAATGGGCCGAGACTACCAGCTGGCGAAGAAATTATGTCAGATGAGTAAGTACAAAACACTCTTACCTTCTCCAGCTATTCCTCTGCTTCTAGAATAGACCCCAAAAAGGCTTGACTATCCCAGTCTAGTGAATTCTCCGCCAGTGTCTTAGAGATCCTTTAGAATAAATGAGTTCAGTTAATCTATGAACTCACTGGGACTCCAAGAGCACTCTGATGTAAATTGATGTAGACAGACTGATTGCTGTCCTGGAAAACAGAATCTTCATGACATAGGAAACAGTAAATCACTTTATGCTGCTAGTTTCAAAGTTAGGTGGCCCAGGAGTCTAAACTAACTGAACATGTGTTTATTCCACAAATGTTCAGCCCTGCTTGTATGGGAGGTACAGTGTGAGGCCCTGGAAAATCAGCATTCTACCGAAACCAATCCCACAGTCAGCTCTAATGTTGGACAAACAATAAAGTAATAAGTAAGTGGTGTGTCATGTTTGATAGGCACCATGAAGAAAGCCAAAGTAAGGAAGAGGAGAAAGTTATAGAAGGTCAGTTTCCATAGGATGGCCTGGAAGGCTTCATTCAGAGCTTGAGCACACAACTGAAATGTAGGAAGCCAGATTGTGTGTATACGGAGGAACAAGGCACAGAGCTGGATGAACCACAGGTGTACCGAGGGGGGAGGGACCTGAGGCAGCACCTCGAACCAGTGTGGATTAAACTGGGCAGGAGGCGGTGCTAGCATGCAAGCCAGACACATGACATAGGCACAGGCTGAGTGGTCATCACAGACCTTTCCCCAGCTGAAGCACGTTTGCCCTGTGGTAGGTGGAAAACACTGGAAGCTTCTGACCACAGGAGATACAGGCTCTACCTTATCTTTCTAGCTGGTGTTTGGTGATTAGAATTACTCAAAGTGGTTGTAGTTTGGTGTTTCAGCGAGTACTTTGCTGACTTTCTTAAATCTGTACTTAATAGTTTCATCAAGTTCAAATTTTTCTTGGTCATTACATTTTCACATACCGCTTCTGCCCTTGCTGGTCACTCTCCCTTTTCTGGGTCTCCAGTCAACAGACAAATTATTATTATATCTAGGGCTGGAGAGATGGCTCAGCAGTTAAAATCACTGGTTGCTCTTCCAGAGGTTCTAGGTTCCCAGCACCCACATAGCAGCACAAAACTGTCTGTAACTCCAGTTCCAGGTGATCAGACTCCATCACACACACATTCATGCAGGCAAAACACCAATGCATGTAAAATAAAAATAAGTACATTTTTACATTTTTAGTTCTATACTTTGGGCATTTTCTGCTGCCAAAACTGTCCAGGGAGTGAATTTCAGAGATTCCACTTTGCAACTTTACAATGTTTCTTTAATGATTTGGAAAGTTCCCAGCTCTCATCTGGCATTTGCTGTATTTCCAACTACTCTGTCCACCTTCCCTTTTCTTATCTTTTGAAGCACAGGAATAGCTGATCCCATATCTGAGCCCATGAGATAATCCTAATCACGGCAGGAAACTTCCTGAAGTGTCCTAAGACTTGCTAGCATGTTCTACCAAAAAGGGCCCATCATCAAATAAATTTAGAAAACCATGATCTGAATATGTGAAAGGCTCAGTCAATCCTGTGCTTATTCCTCCATGTAAACTTTGACCTAGTTTCCCAAATACTCATTAAGAAATGGGTGTGTAAGGAATAAGGAACAGGCTCTAAAAAGGATCTTTGCCTCACAGAAATCTTTAGACTGACAACATGCATATTTTAGTCTAACTTAAAATGTAGAAAGAAGTAGAGTTTTACAAGAAAATATTGGTTCAGAGGACACCTAAGGTCCTTGAAAGGAACTTTTAAACAGGAGCATAGTCTAACTCAGACTGAGTGTCACATTTAGTGATTCAGAGATAGTCACTGGCATGAGGAATTGATGCAAAAGCCAAGGAATCATTTCCTCTGAGTTGATGGACCCTTGAACACCCACAATTAACACACACACATAGGGACACACATACACACACACACACACACACACACACACACACACACACACACGAATAGCACGCTTGGTGTTTCAGTGCCCCCTGGGGGCCACCAAGATAACTACATGAGCATGAAGTAGGTGAGTGGAAAGAATCAGGAATGCTCCTCAAGGCCAGTGGAAAAGAAATAGATAGAGATCTATAGAATTTTGAAAAAGTAGGATGACTCTGAAATGAAACTCTGGCCTCTAGGATATTGGTAGCATATCAACAAGCCATCCAGAAAGTAATCCAACAGAAGTAACACAGTGACAGCAAGAATTAGCAAAAAGGGGGTGGGAAGGAGATAGCTCGGCAGTAAAGAGCACTGACTGCTCTTCCAGAGGTCCTGAGTTCAATTCCCAGCAACCACATGGTGGCTCACAACCATCTGTAAGGGGATCTGATGTTCTCTTCGGTGTGTCTGAAGACAGCTACAGTGTACTCTTATACACCAAATAAATAAATCTTTAAAAAAATCACTCATACACATTAAAAACTACAAATTAAATTAAAAATAAAATCTTTTAAAAGAAGAATCAGCAAAAGGGAAGATTACTCTAAAAGGGAAGGCAGGGGCAGGGCATGGAGAGGGGAGGACATGGAAGCCGTCAGAGGCCGGGTACAGACTAGGGGTAATAGCTGTCAGATTAAGAGGAAGAAATACCATCTTTTCCCTATTTGAAACATTGGCACTTTTGTCAATGGAGAGTTAGTGCAAGGGAGAAAACTTTTGCTCTTTTGGAATAGACAGGACCTTTATGAAGGCACTGGGTGGGTGAGATTGAAGCAGGAGCTGGGGTTGGCAGACCTGTCATCCAAGTCTGCGCATTTGCAAGACTGTCGCCCTTTGGAGAATTTGCTTCTCAAAGAGCTTCCATCGCTGGCCTGAGAAGGAAGCTTTATTGGAGAGGTTGTGTTCTTTGGACAGGAGGTAGGAAATATGGGGAGCATCGTATAATCTATAAAACTCTAAAAGGAAGTAGAGAATTTTCTTGTTCTCAGATATACATGTGATACAATTGTGGACCTTCTTGCTTTGTGCTTTTGCCTGCTCTGCTTGACAGCTTCAGGCAGGCTCACTATAAGGGGCCCTTTGCTGAAACACTCTGGATATCAATAACATGTGTTCTGTTGTCCATTTTCAGTCCTAATCTATGAACCAGAAAATCCCGTGGCCAAGGAATTTTTCTCACTTATTGAAGAAATATTGCTGAAGGGTAATTTTTTTTTTCCTCATAGAACTGTAAACAGTGTTTAAAAAGTGTTATGAGAGATTATGAAAATACATCTTCAGGGAATGTCAAGGAATGTCTAACTCAGCAGTTCTCAACCTTCCTCATGCTGCGACCCTTTATACAGTTCTTTATGCTGTGGTGACCCCCAGACATAAAATTATTTTGATGCTATTTTATGACTAATTTTGCTACTATTATGAATCATAACATAAATATCTGTATTTTCTGATGGTCTTAGGTGATCCCTGTAAAAGAGTTTTGACTTCCAAAGGGGGTCAAGACCCACAGGTTAAGAAGTACTGGTTTAATGCATGTTTGAAATGATGAAGTAAAATCAGCTTGTCTTCTATGAATGGGAAAGGTGACTGTCCCATTCTGTCCATAGGATGGAACTGCCCAAACAAGCCAGTTCCCTTGAGCATGGAAAAAGCAGAATGTGTCACCATGCCCGTATGTTACAGTATGATGTGTCTCACAATGTCCAGCGACGCCAGAACCCTCTAAATCACCCGCAGCCAATTTCCCTTATTCTATTTCAGAACCTTTTACAAAGTTTGGTTAGTTTGTTGTTGAGACAGAGTATCAAAGCTAGCCCTGAAGTCATGATCCTTCTGCCTCAGCTTCTTGAATTCTGAGATTATACACGTACCATCATGTCAGGCTTTTTAAGGATTTCATTGCCCATAGTAAGAGCTATTTTTATAGAACTGTGCTTTAAGTTAGTTTTGAACCCACAAATATCTTTACTTGTTAGTCAGAGTAACTACATTGACTTCCGTGTTCTGTTTTAATTCTACCCCAAGTTCAGCTCGGTTTTCACAGTCCTCAAAATGCACATTTAATGGTAGAGGGAGTTGAGATCTATGTGCTTTGGGAGAGAAGGACCCTTGGGGACATGGTTAGCATCTCTCTCCTCTCCATGGCAGAGAAAGCTCAGGATGAAGAGGACGAAGAGGACAGTGATGAGGACTCGAGCAGCGAGAGTGAGGTGGACAGCAGTGAAGACGGCAGTGGCAGCGAGGACAGCTCAGAAGAGTGTGAAGACGGGTCCTAGCGGGCACTACCACCGTCAGTTATTTTCAAGAGTGTATGCCATGCAAATCCAAATATAAAGTAGAGAGCTGCCGCATAGCGTAACCGTGGCTTCTTTTGTGCAGAGTTTGAATGTTCCCCATTCTTGGTTGGGCTCCTTGCCAATGTCTAAGGCAGGACACTTAGAAAGGGAAGCATGGAAGAGATAGAATGTGCTGGGGACACGGGTACAATAGGCAGAGCATTAAGTCTGCTCCTACACACCTTGTATAATCTTGCAACCGTATGTAGTAAGTATGTTACTATCCACATTTTACAGGTGAGAAAAGTGAAGTGGTGAGGGTAGTTTTCTCCAGCATGTGTCACCTATTTGCCTTTGTGACATCATGGCTCAACAGCTGTGCTTTCAATCCCCTTTCAATGACCACCGCATCAAGCCTTTAAAAGATGGAAATCACTGTTCATGTAGCATGTGTCAGTATCTGCAGTGCTCAGCTTCTCCTCGTTGGCGGACTATGACTTCCATGTTCATGAAACAGGACTTGGGTATTTTTCATGATTGTATCCCTAGCAACGGGAAAGTAAATGGAAAATAAAGGGGTGTGTGTGTGTGTGTGTGTGTGTGTGTGTGTGTGTGTCCTTGGTAGAGACAGAATGACCTGGTACATGGTTCCTGTTCCTGGGACAAGGCCAGAAGGTATGGAACAAGTGTCAATGGCTGCTGCAGATGTGAGGTTTGTTTATATAATACTGTACATATTCTCACATTTCTCCAAGGAATGTCTTCCCTGTTAATGTTAATGACTCCATGATAATCGGAGACAACATGAGTTCAAGAGGCAAAGGTGTAGCTAATGGCTCAGCAAAATGGTAAACACTGGGACCTTTAGGACAGCCCTTAAGGATGTGGAAAAGAACCCTCAGAGCATGAGTGCAAAAAGATATAATTTTTCAACTATGAAGAAATAAAAGGATGCGATATGAATTGTATGAGGAGCTTCACAGATCTAAAGGAACAGAGGCAGCTGCACCATGGGCCGGCTTGTCAAGCAGAGACAAAGACAGGCAGAGACAAAGACAGGCAGATTCCTGAGTTCAAGGTCAGCTTGGGACAGATCGAATGTAGGTCCAGGAATGTTCCAGGGCAGAATTCCACCCAGCTAGTTTATTGTCTGTGTTTAACAGAGGCAGGTAGATCTCTTGCAGTCTCCTAAGAATCAAAGGGGCTGGGTCATGGGATGCTGATTCATAGATTAATCAAAGAGAAACCTGGAATAAATAACTGAATTGATATATAAATGAAAACCTGGGATTTTTGTCTGGGAGATGTGCTAGCAAAAAGGGATAGCAGTTCTTTTTTAGAAGTTTTCTCTAGTGAGAGCTGAGTCATCTGGAAATCTCTGGAGAGTGAAAACAGCTCTTCAAGAATTTTTTCTAACAGGATTTCTGATTTAGTTTATCCATGGAGACTGAACACAGCTCTTTTAGTTTTGTTTTGTTTTTGTTTTTGATTTCTGACCAAAGTCAGAAATCCGAGGAATTGCTTAGAAGCTGACACAGCTCTTTTAGAATGTTTCCCAGCAGCTATCCAGAGGAGGCTTTTTTAGAATTTTTTTCTGACTTTCTGATTTTGATCAGAAAACCTGAGAATTAGTTTTAGAATTTCTCTATCAGTATTTTCAACTCAGTCAGAAAATCCAAGAATTTTATAGTTTAAGGGTCCATGATTCGCAGAAGAATGACAGCCCGGACTCAAATAGTATGTAAACACAGAGTGTTTTATTCTGCAGAAGTCCAACATTCTGGGGTTCTCCCATTACCAAGACAGAGAGACAACCAAGTGAGCTCACAGGCCTGATTTAAAGCACATTAAGGGATTCTAGGGTAGGTGACCTTTATCTTACTCCATCTCTAGGGACATTATATTACTGGGGCGTAGGGGCAGGAAACTGTTGCTGAGGACGTAAAGAGATCAGCTCAGGGCATTTGGAAAATTCCACTAGATTCCCAGAACATGAAGACCCCTCCCCTTCCAGAAGGAAGAGGTTGATAAAGCACATAGGCTGGAAGGGAGAGGTAAATTAAGCCTCTACTACCTCATTCCCTAAAGGCTAATCAGTTTAAATGGTGCACTGTTCCACCAATCATATTGTGCCTAGTTGCCAATGCTCTATTCTGCTCCTGGAAATTGTATAAAATCTTGCAGAATGGGCACCCAGGGCCGCCCCCCTCTCTGGGTGCAGGACAACCCCAGCTGGCTGAAACAATAAATTCCTCTTGCTTTTGCCTCACTCAGAGGGTCCCCGGTAGCTAAGTCTCAGCAGAGTCTTACAGAAGTAGCTGAGGAAGTATGGAACTGCTGCTGACCCATTGTCTTTGCCTCTGGGTGGGTAGCAAAGCAGCTTCTGAAGCCTGGACTTGCCCAGTCCTGAACTGCCAATTTGAAGCCTGTCATGGAGTCAGCCTAGCCTTCTCAATAGCAATTTTTTCTGACTTTGGTCAGAAAACCCATGAGCTATCCAGAGAGCTTTTAGAATTTTTACTAGCAGAGAGAGCTGTCTCAAGCAGAAAGCTGGATATCTCAACCATAGAGTTTTCAGAATAACAAGAGAAAGCTGTCTAGAGCAGAGCAGGGGAGGGGAGAAGAGTGAGAGAAAAGAGCAGAGCAGTCTGGAAAGCTATCTCAACAAACTGTAAGCTATCAGCTTGGACCCACAATTTTACTTGAGTGGTTTGTTTTTGCTGTCCCCAGATACTCCTTCCCTCAGGAATATCTCTCTAGGCCAAGACTGGTCCTTGACATATGCATATGTATGTGTGTATGTCTGTGTTTGTGTTTCTGTGTGTCTGTGTACATATATAATCTCAATTAATAAATGAAAAGAAAGATAAATGTATTTTTGATCCAACACTGGAAAGGCTTTATACTTATGCATCAATTGATGTTATTTTTCTAATTCTGTATTTTTAAAGACTTATTGTGTCTTTCTGTCTGTCTGTCTGTCTCTCTGAATGTGTGTGTGTGTGTGTGTGTATGTGCCTCTGAAGGCCAGAGGGGACATTGAGTCCCCTGGAATCTGAGTTACAGGTGGTTGTGAACCACCTGATATGAATGGTGGGAACCAAATTGAGTCATGCAAGAGTAGCCAATACTCTTAACCACTGAGCCATCTCTCCAACCCCAAGATTCAGTATTGAGAAATTTCTGCCACTTTTAAATTGGCTGTGAGATAATTAAGAAAATTTTAAAAATCATTCCTAATAATTTCTTTATGAATATGGCAATCTGAATTGAAGGCAAGATCTTTTTTTTTAACTTTTCAGATATCACAGTGCCACAGTACATCCAAAATACAGCATAGTTCAAAAATACTACAAAATTGTTACTGAAGGCTGGGCAGTGGTGGTGCACACCTTTAATTCCAGCACTCGGGAGGCAGAGGCAGGTGGATTTCTGAGTTCGAGGCCAGCCTGGTCTACAAAGTGAGTTCCAGGACAGCCAGGGCTATACAGAGAAACCCTGTCTTGAAAAACCAAAAAAAAAAAAAAAAAAAAGTTACTGAAGACTAAGTTTGATTTATGTATGTGCACATGTGTACACCTATACACACATTTTGCCACAGCATAATAGGTCATATATAGGTCAGAGGACAACTTAGGTAAATCAATTCTCTCCTTCCAATTTTACAAGAGTTCCAGGCATGGAACTTACATTGTCAGTCGTAACAGTAAGTGCCTTTACCCACTAAGCCACTTTACTGGCTCATAGACATGCACAGTTCACACTAAAGCAGCTTCACCAAAATTACTTAAGGGACTATAACACAGAAAAAGATGGAACTCGGGAAAGAATCTCACTGGAAGAATAGATAAATTATGAAAACTAGAGATCCAAACATTATTAGCCAAATAACCCAGCAAACCTATAAAATGAATAATAGGAAAGACACACACCTTTAAATAATAACCTTAAATATATATACATATATAGCATATGATATATATTCTCAAGGCAATATTTCTTGCCCACACTAGCTTAAAAGTGCACAGACTGTATAGCCAAATATTATCTCAAATTTCTCATCTTTTCAAGTGTTGAAATTACAGGCATGCACCACCATGTCCAGTTTTATGTAGTTCTGGTTGTCAACACCAGGGCTTTGTACATGCTGAGCAAGCATTCTATCAATTCTCGAATTAAATGATGCAGACTGGTTGAATGGTTTAAAAAAAACAAAAATAAAATCCAACTATTTGCTGTCTGCAAGAAATTCACTTAATGAATAAAGACACAATAAAAATGAAAGGATGGAGAGTATTTCAAGCAAACAAACCAAAATCAAAGAGGAGTAGCTATACTTATGTGTGACAAAGCAGTCTTTATGCCAAAATGAGTCAAAAGATCTTTAAGGCTACTGTAAATAAAGGGAAACATCTATTAATATATCAACCATTATAAACACTTATGCATTAAATAGTCATATACTTAGTTTTATAAAGCTGGTATACTATAAGGGGACAGATTAGTCTAAATATAATTATAGTGGTAACTTCAATACTCAAGTTTCATCAAAATATAGATTATCTAGACAACCCCCAAAAAATACCTACAAAGGGATAGGAGGGTGAAGTGCAAATTTCTGGGTTCATTGGAGAGCTAGTTGTGTCATGTGATGGTTTTCTGGAAACTGTCTTATGAGAGGGTGTTTTGCTGAAGCAGACATGTGAAAGGACATTTTGCTGAGAACAGACGTGTTGTTTTCCTGCCAATGGACTTGTACCAATAAGCAGAGCCTTGCGGTTTCTTCTGGACAGAGCCACTACTGCTGATTAATGTTTGTTTTGTTAGTGGACTGGACCACAGACAATGAATATTGAAATTGCCACAAGGAGCTACTACTCTAAACATGTCTACATCCTCCTTGTCCTGTTAGCGATTTTCCTTTCCTACCTTCAGTTGGGGGGAGGGAGGTAAAAGGGTTAAGGTGTTTAAGAACCCTTATTAAAGTAGGTTTTTTAAAAATATAAGCCTACAGGAGAACCCTGTAAAAGGCACTTTCTGTCAAACCTGATGACCTAGGTTTGATCCCTGGAATCCATATGGTAGAAGAACCTATCTACTTCCAAAAGTCACTGTATGCCCCCCCCCATATATGCCATGTTACACACACACACACACACACACACACACACACACACACACACACACCAATCAGTTTTTGAAAAATCAGGAAAGAACAGAGCATGGTGGAACATTCCCATAATCTCAACATTAGGAGGCAGGCAGTTCTAAGTTCAAGGCCAGTCTGGTCTAAAGAACAAGTTCCAGGACAGCCAGATCGTGGACTTGATTTCATTCCAGTGATGAAAGAAAAAAAATCAATGAATTTAGTATTCATATAGATAGAGTCAAGAAACAAGTAACAATCACATGGTTGTACTAAGAGATAGAAATAAAACCTTTGGCAAGATCCATCATCTTCTCCAGTGCCCGATGATACTAACTAGCCCTGGAAGGAGCATGCCACAACATAGTAAAGTTATAAGTGGCAAATCTCTTGCAAATGTGTAATAAACTGAAAGTATTAAATCAAGGAGAGACATGGGTACACACTCCACTCTTATTTGATTTTTTTTTTTAATTCTTAGTCACAGCAGTAAATAAAAAGCAAAAAAAACAAAACAGAATTTACAGATGACATGATCCCACTTAAAAGACTAAATTAGACTCCACCAGAAAGCAGATCTTATGAGCACTCTCAGCAAAGTAGCAGGATTACAAATCTATATACGTAAATGAGTACTCTTTTGTATACTAATAATATGCTGTAACAGAAATTAGGAAAATTCATTCACAATAACTTTTTTTAAATGGCTTGTACCTAAGGAAGAGGAGACAGCTTGTAAGACGTGGGGGACCTGGAAATCAGCTGTGAGATTGTATCTTCCAGTAATGATGGGAAAACTCCCATAATCCTACAGCAATATGAGTGCCTGAACAAGACCTGAAGAAGTGCACTACCAGTAAGATTTGCTAACATGGAAGGGGGAGGTCTCACAGTGTCTCACCTAGACAGAGAAGTACAAACAACTTATGCAGTGGTTCTCAACCTGTGGGTCACAACTGCTTTGGGGAACAGAATAACCTTTCAAAGGAGTCACATATTCAATATCCTGCATTTTGGATATTTTTGATTCATAACTAACAATTACAGTTATGAAGTAGCAATGAAAATAGTTTTATGGTTGGGGGTCACCACAACATGAGGAACTGTGGGTCACAACGTTAGGAAAGTTGATTTTTCCTTTAGCATAATCTCCCTAACTGGTCAGTCCTGAAATCCTATATACAACTCTAAAAAGACTAAGCAGGTTATATTTACATATTTAGGCATTTGCATGTGTGTGTGGGGGGAGGTATTGCAAGGGCAACTGAGAAGGGGAGAAGTGAAGTAATTGGCAGTTATATTCTATTTTAAATTTAACTTTTTAAAATGGAACCTGGAGCAATAGCTCCATAGTTAAGAGCAATGACTGCTCTTCCAGAGGACCCACGTTCAGTACCAAGCACCCACATGGTAAGCTTACAACTGTAGCTCCAGTTTCCAGGGATCTATGCTGGCTAATTTTATGTCAAGTTGACACAAGCTATAGTCATCTAAGGGCATGAAACCTCAATTGAAAAATTGCCTTGGCTGTTGGCAGACCTGTAGGGCATTTTTCTCATTGGTGCTGTGGGAGGCTTCACCCACTGTGGGTGGAGACAGCCCTGAGTTTGTGTTCCTGGGTGCTACAGGCTGAGCAAGACAAAGCAAGCCAATAAGCAGCACTCCTCCATGGCCTCTGCATCAGCTGACTTTCTTAGTTACAAACTATGGTATAGACTTGGGAAGCAAAATAAACCCTTCCTTCCCAAGTTGTTTTTGGTCATATGTGGGGCAGTAGACTGTACTAGGAAACTTGGTAAGAATGAGTGTATTTGGAAGCCCTGGCACCTCATACCAGAGAACAGTAGGAGCTTCTCTTGATCTCTCCCCAACCAGGCCCCTGTCACATGACCACAGAACCCTATGGAGAGGATTGTGACAGTCACATAGGGGCAGCACCCCAAGCCCCTCCACATTGCAGATGAGGCACCCCTGACATCTCAGACCAAGCCAATAGAAAGCATCTTCTTTCAGACACCAACCCACCCCAAAATGTATATAAGATCCTATCCAGAAGGACTAAAGGTGTGAGAATTACTCCACAGATCATCTGAGAGCTTCTGTCACATAACAGCTATGACACTTCCTGGCTTTCACAGCTGGAAGCTGCCTGGGCTCACTGATCACTTCCCCTACCTAGTGGCAGCACCTGCCCCTGCAGCCCCACACTGGCTCCGCGCAGCATCTCACCACTTCTCACTGACCCCTCTCTCCCCTTCAGAGAGGGCAACTCCTTGATCGCTCCTGCGGACCAGCGCTCCCGCAGATTTCCTCAAACAGTGTCCAGTACACAGACCAGCAGCCATTCTGTTAGATTTAAACAGTAGTAACTCAATCTTCTGTAACCAGACAAAGCTTCCAGTGATGGGATTGGGACACCAACCCAGCCACAAAATCTTGAGCCTACAATCTGTCGTGCCTGCCAGATGTGCTGGGGCAATGGTGGTGCAGAACTTGTGGGAGTGACCAACCAGTAACTTCACTTCCTGGATGACCAGGAACTGGAGGTTGGATAGCCCAGAGACCAAGGATAGAACTAAACATGACTGGTTTTATTGTATCTTCTTGTACCGGGTTCAGTTGGTGTCCCTGGGAAACCTGCTGTTTTTTAGAGGAAGACAGGCTAGGGGTGGATCTGGGGGAGATGGAAGATATGAGGTGAACTGAGAGAAGTGGGGGAGGGGAAGCTGCAGTTGGGATGTGTGAGAGAACAATAAACAAAATTTAACTAATAAATTTTTAAAAATACTCCACTGGGTATTGCTGGTATTATGGTGCAGCCATAAGTACTCAGGGGGTGAAGGTAGTGGGGGTGGGGCGTTTGAGGACAGCCTCAACTGCATGAGACCCTGTCAAATAATAAATAAGATGCTTAGAAATAAACAAGTAAAAGACTTATGCATTCAAATCACACACATGTACATGCATACACTGTGTGACTTTTATTTGTGCATATATGTGTTGGGATTTTGAGGCAGAGTCTCAGTCTGTAGTCCAGGCTGGTCTTGAACTTACATCAATCCTCCTCCCTTTACCTCCTGCACTACCCAGTTCAATTATATATTTCAATTGTTAATTTTCATGAGTTCCTTACTCCAGTTTAACATTTCAGCTTCTTTGTAACAAGGCCCTGGGTCTTTTATGGCCTCAGGTCCTTAAGTGCATCTATGTAATATCAATTATCCTGCAGGAAACAGATCACTTGGAAATTACCATTCTGTAAGAGTGATACATTTCAGAGTAACTTGCCTACCACTACATAGTGTGCTCGAAGAAGAATCTTGCCCATCATAAGAGGTACCAAAATCAGTTTCTTCCTTCTGGTGTTGAGAGAATTTAACTAAAGGGGGACAATAATCGCCTTTACCACCCCCCAAATACTTTCTCTTAACTCAAAACCTGCCAGGGATAGTAAAAACATTCAAATCAAATGTTTAAACTGGTGGTGGCAAGTGCACACCTTTGACCCCAGCACTCAGGAGACAGAGGCTGGCAGATCTACAGGTCTGTAGGGCAAGTTCCAGGACAGCCAAGGCTACATAGAAAAACTGTGTCTTTAAAAAAAAAAAAAAAAAAAAAAACACCCAATTTTAAAAACAAGTTGCTAGGTGAACTTAAGAAAACACTGAGAGATTTGTCTCAAACTAAAATCTACTAAGCCTTGCTCTCTTTCCGTCTGCTAAGGCAATGCTTAGATACTGTTGCAATCCACTATGGCACGCACATTCTTCCAGGAAGGAGGCTTTGGACTTGGGAGGGAGGACTAAACTCCTTGCTCTCCCCATCTTCTGCCTTCTCATCAGAATTCAGAAGAAAAATAAACGACCCAGCAGGAACCAGCCACATTCACTCTGCAGTCACCAGGTGCCTTCCCTCCCTGATCAAAATCACAGATGTCTTCTGAGAGATTTTAGGAATGTGTCTATTTAGCTGTACCAAATAAAACATGAATTACGTAGTTACAGTGATTAAGACATGTTCTGTGCTGGAACAGGATGGTAAGACAGTAGTAACTCAGTTTCTCAGAACTTTCTCTCTCTCTCTCTGTCTCTCTCTCTGTCTCTCTCTCTCTCTCTCTCTCTCTCTCTGTCTGTGTATGTGTGTGTGTGTGCCAAGTGGTGTGGTTTCTTCTATTGCTTCCCACTTTGTTCTTTGAGACAGAATCACTCACTGAACCAGTGGTCACCAACTGATTAGACTGTCTGGCCATTGAGGTCCAAATGTCAGTAGTAGAGTTACAGGTGCACACCGCCCTAGCTTTCCATGTGGAGTTTAGGGGCCTGAATTCAGGTCCTTATCATGGCAGATACTTTACCAACTCTCCAGCCCCAGAGCTTATCTTTGTGGGAAGAACCAATACTAAATAATGTAAATAAACACATTTTTAAGAGGTAAAAAATGTTGGGGAAAGAGATGTCCTAGAGAATCTCGGTGTTAAATAGAAGGTGGAAGAAGGTCTCACTGAGAAACGAACATGAGAGGAAAGACTAGAATGTGAAGGGCTGAAGCTTGGTCTTGCTGTGCACTACAGTGTAAACATATAGCCCTGGTTATCGCAGGGATAAGGAGATCCTCACATACATCAGGTGATGCTATGTAACCTTGCCCCCCAAGTTATCCCTGATTGGTCAATAAAGATGCCTATAGCCTGGGCAAAAGAGAGGTAGGCAGGGTTTCAACTCCTGGGCTTGGTATCTGAGGTAGGACCAGGAGAGAGAGAAGAGGTGGAAAGAGGAGAAGACACCATGGGGTAAGTGAATCCTGAAAACATGGCCATGAGGGCTGGCCAGTTGGAGTAAGAGCAGCCCAAGCAGAACATGAAAAATTATATCTCGGGGTTATTAATAAGGAAGTAGACAAAATAACACAGAGGGCTGCTATCTGCCCAGCTCTAGTGCGTTAAAGGCTTATAAATCTAAAAGTTGTGTGCCTTTTATCTGGGGAGTAAATGATCCAAGGCAGGGTAGAAACCTTCAATTAATATTAAATACTACTGTGTGACAGTGAAAGGACAAACCTTATGCGTAACATGGGGGAACTCTACAATCCGGTGATAATTGCAAAGCTCCGGAGATGAAAGTATGCCTAGAAGAGTCAGGAAAACAGCAAGAAGAGCAGCATGAAACAGCATTTCCAGACTGAAGTCCAGGGTCCTGGGGGCCTGAGCAGTGGCAATACAACAGGGCCCCAGACCTTAGCATGCTGACGCCATAACTGCCCTAGGTTCCAGGCATGGGGACCTAGCATGCAGGCAGTACCACCTGCTAAAAAAAAAACAAAAACAAAAATCCATAGTTCTAGGGAAGTCCCTAAATGTACTACTTGCTTTTTGACTTTTGTGTAGTTCTACTTCTGGCTAACTGTTCTTGTTGACTGAGCTATGTCAACCTAGGATGTGGTTTTTGTGCTTTAAAGTCACCATGAGAAAGGCTCGGGACTACACTCATGAACACCCAGTGCAGTCGCTGGCTGGCCAATAAAGACCTTCTATTGGCTTGAACCCATGTCCGAATGGTCTTCTCTGGTGGATACCTCACAACAGAACACTGCAAAGACCTGGGCTTTACTAAGACTGGGACCCTAGAAGTGCTTTGAGTGTAACAGTGGCAGGTAAAGACCTGGGCCTAACTGTAGAAAAGGACCTTAGAGAGCTTCGCACAGAGGATATCCATCATGGATTCCAGTGTTGCTGGCCATGGGGAGGAGCATGAGGGCAGTAGGAGCAGAACCTGAGATGTGGATGAAGTTTAAAGGTAGATCCAATGATTTACCATAACTGAAGGGGCAGAGACAGGGATAACCCCAAGATGTTTGCTTACACCAGCTAGAAAGATGGAGATGTCTCTTTCTCATTTACTGAGGCAGAAAAGGTCATAATACGTTTGGGGGAAGAATTGAGACTTTAATTTGGGATACTTTAGAGTGCTTGTTATTAAAAATCTAAGTGGAAAAGCTCCATGAAGCATATGGACCTGTGTGGGACCGTAAAAGGCAGCCTGGTTCCTGGTTGAGCTAAGGTTAGAAACCCCGGAAACCCTGAAGGGATGGTAGGCATTTCACCTGTTCCAGACCTGGAGGCTTAGCCAATAAGCTTTCCTTCCCAGATACTCCTCCCTGCAAAAGGTTTTTAACCTCAGGCCCATCCTGACAGGCCCATCTGCTTCCCACCATGACAGTAAATGCCTTAAAACCATGGCCTGCCTCTTTTCATCAGAATCCCCTGTGGAGAGCCACGGAGAAGGCCTTTGCCTATAGAGCTGCCATCCAATCCCCTGCACAAGGCCTCTCTGTGCTCTCAGCCATGGCCGCCAAACCCAAGCTCAAGCCTGCCACCCCCCTTCAGCCAAGAACTCTCCCCACCAGACCAGCCAGAGTCCCCCTTTCCCCCCTCCATTGATTAGATTCAGCCTGTGGGCCCCTACTCTGTTCTCAGCTCTTCCACAGCATCCAGCAGCGCTTTGGTGTCTGAGAGCCTGAGAACCCCACTGACTTGGCCTCCTCGAAGGCCTGGGAACCCCAAGCCAACTCTGGCTGACCGGTGCTTCCCCACACCCAAAGCGTATTCCAGGGTTTCCCTATGGCCGGACACCCTCCTGGCAACAACGTTGGGTAAGGGCGGTCAACTTCCCGCATCCCACCTCTCCAGCAGCCTTGCCCTGTGTCGGAGCGGAAGCAGGACCCAATAACTCTACAGACCTGTAATGCTGAGGGAAGATATGAATACTCATAGAGAGGAATGGCATTTAAAGTCACGTGACTGGATGAAATCACAGCGAGGAGAAGGGTAGGAACTACACAGTGGCAGCTCATCCTAGGGACTTCTTCCCCTCCCACATGAGTCTGAGTTCCCCATCAGAACATTATCTTCTCCAGGAATCATGTCTCTGTGAGTCACACAACCTTTACATCACTAAGAGGAGGAGCCCAGACCCATCCCTGGATGATCAGCAACTTCACTGAAAGGAGAGTAG
Organism: Rhynchomys soricoides; assembly: GCA_019843965.1. Classification (NCBI taxonomy): domain Eukaryota; kingdom Metazoa; phylum Chordata; class Mammalia; order Rodentia; family Muridae; genus Rhynchomys; species Rhynchomys soricoides. The sequence continues at coordinate 6,505,208 of JADRCH010000029.1, read as the reverse complement.
GCTAATAAGCTTAGCTAGCAAATTTAATGGGCTAGTGGGCAGGGATTGGGTACCGAGGGTGGGGACGGAGGTGCTGAGGTTCATCAACCCCACTGTTGAGCCAAGATGTGCCCCAGGTCAGTTCCAGCGGGGTTCAGGTCCCAAAGGGGAGGTGTGAAGTTGGTGAGGGAAGGAGACAGACAGGATCTGAAGGTGAATCAGGATAGCTTATGTGTTTATTGAGAGAAGGCTCCACCTTTATACTCTACATTTACATAGTGGCTTAATCGAAGGTGATGTTGAAAGCAGACCTGATGATTCCAAGAGACATATGAGCTTTTCTCAGATTGTTTTTACCCCATTTTAACCCTAGTTTTCAACATCCAGAATATTAGAGGTCATTCGCTTTATTACAGTACTTTTCTTTGAAGCAAAAGCAATGAGTTCAGCAAGTATCTAAGCCCTTATTGTTTTCTAAGGTTCAGCAACCCCACCAAGTGCCCCTTTACATTTCCTTTCAGGAGGTGCCAGACATTGAGTCCCAAGAAACAAACCTGTAAGAGCAATTTTCATTCTGCAAGGGGCAGGATGCAGTAGTTGTGCTGTGTAGCACAAAAAGCATTGAGCTATTTGCTAGTTGCCTTCCTGTGTACTTCAGCCTTACTATATGAGTCTGTTCTCGCACACTCTCCAAAGGTAAGGTCCTGATATCTTACTCCTTTTCCAGGATACCGTACCACCCTAATTCCTTCAGTGTATGCTCCTGTTTATGGCAGAGGGGATCAAGCTAGTCTAACTTCTTAACAGAATTTGCTCCTTGTGGAGCATATGAGATCTTGCTACTCATACTGTAAGTCTTATACCCAGGGACTGAGCTCTTTCCCTCAATTGCCAAGGCCACAGAATCTGGGTCTAGGCCAGTTGTTTGAGACAATTAGACAATTGCACGCTTTCATCCCTGGGCCTGGTGTGAAGTACCTTAGAGTTCCTGGCACCATCCTTCAATTAGTAAATCTTTAACTTCTCAACTCTTGGTGCAAACAGCAGGGGCACAGTGGGATTCTTGTGTAGGAGTAGGCAGAATTATCATGCTATATGGTTCCACGGTGGGCAAAACTTTTTTCAAGGAATTATTGTGCATAAAGAGATTGCCATTGTATACAATCATATCCTCTACCAAAGCCCATATGAAATTTCCCAAAGGAAAAAGGCATAAAGAAACAGTGAAAAATCATCAAAAATGGGAGCAAAAGGATGCTGGAGAATTGTGACCTGGGACTTTGTCAAGCATCAGTCCATACCAAAGATGGAGGAGCAGCAATCAGGTAAAGGAGTGCTACCAACCAGGCATTGCCGAGCTGACAGAAGGCATATACCAACTTCAGCTGAGCGAAGCTCACACAGCTGGGGTTAGCCTCTGGTTTACTGATGAGACAACTTACATCAAGTAAATGGCAGCTGAGACATAAATCAAGATTCAAAGGCAAAGGCCAGTGAAGTAGGAGTAAGCCGGAAATTTGCCAGAGAAAAAACAGTTCCACCATTTTGAGCCAACTTTGGAGCAAGTTTAAATTAAATTCTGACCAAGATGGGTTTTGGTCAGGACCACTCCCAGGAATTCCCAGCTGAGTGGCTCTGAGACCTGTTGCTAAGACTTTTAAGGACAAACCACCATATTTTCTCATTTATTATTTTCCAAGAACTACAATTCCCAGCATCCCAAGAAGTTACCTGATTTTTGGGTGGGTGGGACTTACAGGTTAACTTTTAGGTCTGACAATGGCTCAAGAGGTAAAGATACTTTGCCACCAAGACTAAAGACCTGAATTCAATCTACAGGACCCACAATGGATGAAGGAGAGAACCACCTATCAAAAGTTGGTCTCTTGGTCTTTAATCCTAGAACTCAGGAGGCAGAGGCAGGAAGGATAAAAGGTCAGCCTAGTTACATGGAGAGTTCAAGGACAGACAGGACTGTGTAGAGAGACCCTGTGTCAAAGGGAAAAAAATGTCCTCTGTCATCTGACCATTTTGTGTGTACTGAAATGCGTATTCATCCACAGGTATACACACACACACACACACACACACACACACACACACACACACATATAAGTAAATATACTGAGAATTTTGGTTTCCTAAAAAGACAGAAACATTATGTGAATATGTTTTTGTTTTAATCCCAGGTGTGGGATATGGGCTGCTTCACAGCAGGTGACTATGATTTTCCTTGTGCTCTGGCAGGGGAGTGATTTTGCCAGTTGCAGATAGCTTTTGCTAGTGAGTGACATTTGGAATTCTGGGAACTTTTCAGAGATATATAAATGCTAGAGCCCCATAGAAGGGACTGGTTGGCCAGCTGGTGGTTGGATACAGTTTACTGTAGTTGTCAAGTAGTCATGCACAAGCACAAAGAGATGAAAAGAAAGAAATAGATATCCTGACTAAGAAGATCAAACTTGCCTCCAAGGAACTGGAGAGGCAGGAAGTAGTGTAACAATGTCATCTCCCCCTTTCCTCTCTATTCTTTCCAGTCCTAGTGTTAGGGGGTTGAAATGGTGGAAGAGAGGTGGAAAAGGGTGGTGAGAAAAGGAACCCACAAAGTAGCCAAAAGTCTGGCTAGAAAAGAGGTTTTTTTAAAAAGTGTTAACTTCAAGTCTGATTGGTTTCTCTCCAGATGAAGTTACCTTAAGACCTCAACTGGTCTTGAAGACCATAACATTTACAACATGAGAATATTTCCCAGGGAGAAGATATACAGAACCATTATTTCAGAAGAATGAACCTTGTCTGAATTCTTTGGATAACCCCAACCCTCTTCTTACAGAGTCCCTGAGAGAATGGTCCTTCTAGGCCAAATTGTTATGAGTGACAGAACTGGAATGTGTTACAGAGCAGAGCACTGGGCACTGGGGGTGTAGGAAAAGAGAGAACTGCCTTCCAGCCTCTCCCCCAGCATGTTTGCTGCTAAGACCTAGAACTTCTCTGGTCTTAAATTGCCTCATGTATAAAGCAGAGGACATATTGTAATTAAATGAGAATCCATAACACACACCACACACACACACACACACACACACACACACACGGTGCTGGAGAGATGGCTCCAACACCCACACTGTGGATTGCAACTTCCTGAACTCCAGTTCAATGAGATAATCCTGTGGGCACCATGTATGTATGTAGTACACATACATACATTTAGGCAAAACTTCATTCACATAAAAAAATAAATCTGAAAAAATGAACAGGCAATCTCCATGAGACTTATCACCTATAACCTGAACCTGCAGTTCTCTTAGTCATACTGATAGAAAGATTGAGGGACAGAGAGACAGAAACACAAGTCTCTACATACTCACCACCATCAGGTTAGCAGGAAGCAATCCTGGGACTCTATTACCAATCAGCCAGGGGATCTTTTGCTCTGATTCGACAGAAGCTACAAACAAAGAGCAACTCTCCTCAGTGTCTGTGTCTCTCTGCTTCTTCTGTTGGGATCTAGAACTCTTCAGCTCTAGGCTTTAAATAGCAATGGGCCAGCACCCGGTGACTGATGTGACATCTCTGCGCTAAGGGTGTTGGGACCCTCTGTCCTAGTGCTATAGCCCCTTACGGCCAGCCTCTGGAACTCAGCTGCTAGTGTCTGTAGCCTTGGCGCTTACCAGCCTTGTGCCATCTGCAGCTGCAGCTCTCCACCCCTCTCTTTTCAACACTGTGTAGTCCTTCTAGTATCTGCTGTCCAACTTTCCCCAGTATCAACCCTCCACATTCTCTGCTGTAGCCTACTCCCAGAGGCTCTAGCTCTGGTCTAGTAGTCTACAGTGCCTGGAGCTGTGCTGGGGGAGAGGAGTCTAAGATGTTGTCTCCCAGTAACCAGCTCAACCCTGACTCCCCTGACAGTAGACACGAAAGTGGGTTTATTGGGACCTAGGCTACATAAGCTGAACAACGTATTGGATGAGGTCCAGATGACGGCTTCATATCCTTCACCTACTCAGGAATGAGAAGAGGACTACTTATATAACTCCTAGAAACCAGTCTTTCTGCTTAAGTATACAGTCTGGAGCTGAAATTCTAGAGCCACCCATTCCAAGTATCATGGGTGAAATGAGGCACTCCTCCCTGACTAGATTGAGGACCAGTACAGATCTCCCACTGTAACTGTGGGTGGGATAGCCAGAGGATCATCAGAAATTGTTGTGGTGAAAGTGAGGCCCCTTGGCAGCCTTTTGGGGTACCTGAATCTGCTCTGACTGAAGCAAAAACCCTTAGAGGTCAGCAGCTTCCATGACATCATGTCTTTGTTTCTTCCCAGCGAAACAAAGTCTCCTTGAAATCCGCTATGGCAGGGGGTGGGGGATGGGCATCAGTTTCTATGCTCAAGCTTGAGAGGTGTGAGTCGGTGGGGGCTGTCACCATTGATGGTTTGGAGACTCTCCCAAGGAGCTCCTCCCCCTCCACCGAAGATGGCTGAAGCTGGGTTGCTGCTGGCCTGTTCTCCGAGAGCAGACAAAATCCTTCACAGCCCTACTGGGCTTGAGAACTGTAGAGTCAACAGAGGGTTCCTTCCAACCTCCTCAGACACAGTTCCTGTTCCAGCTGCCTTCTGACAGAAGGGGAAGACCCACAACTCCTGCCTGGCAGCTTCAGCCATTGTGTTTAGTTTTAAGTTTCTATTTTAAGAATTTCATACACGAATATGATACATTTTGAGTAAGTCCACCTCCCCATTCCTCTTCCCTCCAACTCCTCCAGTACCCCTGAGACCTCTTTTACTCGCTAACTTCCTGTGTGCTCTTTTAAATCCACTGAAACCACTGAGTACTGCCCATATGTTCTTGGGTGTAGGGCCATCCACTGGAACACAAGTAACTTAGCTTTAGTCATTTTAAAATGCAAAAAACATTAAGATGTGTTGACAAAGATTTTGCCATGAAATCAACATTTTCTTCAAGAAACATAAATAATGATTAACATCCTCCAGAGAGGATTTAGTCTTCTTTCTGTCTCAACCCAGGCCAACATTTCCTAAATTCCACCTTGGGTCCCCTTAACTTTCTTGATGTTAAAAACTATAGCAGTGAGCTGTCACCGTAATACTGATGGACATAGCCCACCACCCCAATACTCATGAGTTTGAAGATCAGTTTCATACCAATGTCCAAAGCAAATCACCTGGCTAAACCCAACACCAAGGGAAGGGTAGAGAGGTGAAGAACTTTGAGGTTTTCTCTCACTTTGGGGCTTGGTTCCTAGCTGCAGAGTTGAAACAAGTCCCAGTAAAAAGATAATGATTCTTATTTAATCCTTATATTTGTGAGCTCCTAAAAATTTCAGTTTAAATGGATCTAAAGATCTTTGTCGGGCTGGAGAGATGGCTCAACGGTTAAGAGCACTGACTGCTCTTCCAAAGGTTATGAGTTCAATTCCCAGCAACTACATGGTGGCTCACAACCATCTGTAATGTGATCCTATGCCCTCTTCTGGAGTGTCTGAAGATTCAACAGTGTACTCATATACAAAATAAATAATTTTTTTTTTTTTTAAAAGAAAACCCTGGCTAACCTGGTTAAAGAAAATAAGGTTTTGGTCTTCCAACTGGAACTATGGTGGATCCCCCTTTACTGTGTTAGGAAAACCTACAGTATGATCGTCGTAAGCCCAGTGAGCTGTTAAATATAAACTCTTTACATAAAATGGACTGACAACTTCAGTAGTTGGACCGAATCCTCCCATTAAAGTTCTTTCTCCCCTGAGTACTGGTCAATGCCTGGGAAGGAAGCACACCTGACCCCACCAGTTTAAATAACCAGATTCTCCATGACCAAGTCACAGCATTTCAGAATCTTCTCACAAACAGTTCCAGGCACAGTAAATCTGGAAATAGAGATTATGCTTAGTATTTTAAACAGAAAAAGAAATGGATGAAATATTTCTTAGTCTCCTGACTCTTTCACGGACTCAGGTAACGATAAAATCCTCTCTTTCGCATCAGTATTCAGGTCTGTGATTTCTGTGCTATCTGCTTTACAGTGAAGCTGTTTCTAGCTTACAATCAAAGGATTCCTTCAGGCCAGCTTTAGGATACCGTGGCAAGGAAAAGAAACGGGCCACGCTGCCTGTCCTCTTTCATCCAAGGGACACACGACCCTGGGTGTTTTAGGTCACATCTGGGGCATTTCTCAGAGTTTAAAGAGGTTCTGCTTTTTTTTTTCTTTTCTTTTCTTTTTTTTTTTTTAACAGCAGGGATGCATGGGAAATGGAAACAGCCTGGCAGGCTTCCTTGAAGACCAGCTGTTTGGGGCTGTTGTTCTCAGGAATTGTAATCTATCGCCCCCTGCTGGCCACTGTGCGCCTGCTTGGGGTGAGGAGAACTGGGCGTTTCTAGATTTACACAAATCCCCAGTGCTGCTAGCTTGCTCGATTTACGTTCGTTTTCAGCTTCGGATTATCAAAAGGAAATGGCCAATGTCATTATTTGAAAAAAGCACGAGAAATCGTTGCAATTTCCAGAATCCCCGCTAGATCTCTGCTTACCTGCCACCCTTTTAACCCTTTCCAGCCTGCTCTGTTAGGATGGGGTGTGTATTAGGGCCCTCCAAAGAAAGCCATCAAGACTCGGAGATCTATCTTTAAAGTATGGACGCACAGCGAAGGTACCTGCAGTCTGACTTTTAAAATGCTTCCCTATCCTCCTTCTGAAAGAACCATTTAAAGGCGAGCACTGCAATTTTTCCTTTTCCTTTCTTAGTCTTTTTTTTTTTTAAATCATAATGTAAATAGACCTTAAAATAGCCTTTAAATAAACCTTTATGACCCAGCTAAAATGAACTAAAAATCACGGTTCTAGATTACTGTCCCTGAAAGCTAATAAGGCGAAGTGCGTCAAAAAAAATCAGTTGACATTTCTTATCTACTCACCTTGACCGAAAATATTTTAAGCAAAAAAAGGGGGGGGGGATCCCGGAAGCGGGTTGGGGCGCCTCTTCCACGCCTAACGCTCCTCCCACCAGATTTTTTTTTTTTCTTTTTCGAAAAAGCCAGGGCCCCAGAACACGTTCTGAGTATCTTGAAATGTCCCGGGGAAAGGGCACAGTGGACGGAGTATGTTTGTCAGTGTCTGTCACTGTTGACCTAGGGAACTTTGTCCTTGGTAGACAGAATAACTGAGCAGGCGGCCGGTCACCCCCAACGCCGGGAGGAGGGAGAAAGAACGCAGCCGTGGGTATTTCTACGCCCTTCTGTGCCTTAGAGCTTTGTTTACCCATGTCTTCAAAGCGTTAATTCTTAGATCAAAATATATACGAAACAGCTGGCCGGACACCACACCTTTCCGGACCACCGCCCCTCACCACCGGTTCGAGTCCCTGGAGAGGATGTCTTTTTTTCCACCCCCATTCTCCTAAGCACCACCCCGCTGGAGTACAAAGATAAAAAGAAAACCCCAAATAAAAATATAGGTTCCAAATACTGTTTCTCAAGAGCCAGAAGCCAAAGATCCAAATTACAAGGACAGCTGTCATCCGTCCAAATTCTTAGGAGGGGCAGAAAGGAGTGGGCGAGACGCTCCACCCCACAATCCCCAACACGCAAAAGAAACAGCACTTATTGCAAAGAGAAAAGGAGGTGGGGCCCAGCCTGGGGCGGGGCGGGGGCTTGGCCAAGCACCTGCTGTAAACACCCTGGAAAGCCCCTAACGGCGGACGCTGTCCTCGGTGCTGAAGTCTTTTCCTTGTCGCCAAACTCGATGTACCGGAACTGAGTAGATTTCTAGGCCCCGCAGTTTTCAATATCCCGCTGAGCCCAAGAGTCTTGAGTTGGAGTAGCAGATAATAAGAGATTAATTCAGTCATGAGTTCCTCAGTTTACCTTTCTCCTGGCTCACCGGAATGTCATCTTCATGAATGCAAAGATAATATAAATCAAATGGTCACTAATACCGTTCAATCGGTTACTACTATTCATACGCTTTCAAATTAGGGACAAATAGAAGCCTTCATTCTTTTCCTCACCATCATAAAGAGAGAGGAGAGGAAGAAGGGAGACAAGGAGGGAGGGAGGGAGGGAGGGAGAGAGAGATCATCTCAAAGATTGACCCCGCCTTGTTTACTTTTCGATATATACTATTGTAGAATATTCTTTTCCTTCCCACGTGGTTTTTGCTAAAGCCCTGGCATTGAGAGCTTTTAATTCCGTGGTCAAAGAAAGACATGGCTGAAAATTTCTCCATCTAGTGCCACAGGTGAAGGGAAGGCACTTTCCTTTACAGAGTCTTGGAGGAAGGTTAAGGAGACAGAGGAAGGCCGCACCTAGGCAGAATGGAGGATTTATGCTTCCTCCCTTCTGTCCAGCAAGTCTTGAGTGATTAAGATTAATCAGTGACACCCAGATTCCTGATTGATGTCACTACATCTTTTAACGAAGGCCGGAAAAGGGGGTGTGGAAGAAACTCCGAGTTCACCTCCTCATAAACAGTTTCAAGATATTCTGAAAAGCCGTGAGGTGCGTGATTGGAGGGGACATTTCCTTCGTGGAACACACACACACACACACACACACACACACACACACGCCTACCGTACCTAACCAGGAGCGCAGGGAAACTTCTGTTCCAGATCAGCCCACCCTTCGGGTGTGTTTTGTTTTTAAAAAGTGCGGGGGCTTTTTTGTGAGGCGGTGAGAAAGCAGCAATGTTTTCTTTCCGTAGCTCGGAGCAACGCGGTTACTTCGACCCCTTTTGTTGTTCAGACCGTATCTTCCCAGCCCTGAGTCTTGGAGCTCCCTCATGGAAATTTCGGTGATTTATACCATTTTTTTTTTAAATGTTTCCGTTGCGTGGTGATGAAAGTCGATAAGATAGTCACAGAAAAGAGACAGGCCTGGGATAAACCATCGAAGACCCAGAGGTGCACATATATAAACCCGTCTGCTGCACCTCAGTGTGAGGGGAATCACTAGGAAAACGAGTAAAGCTATCATAGAGTACTCCCCATCATTCAGACAAACCCGAAAATCCAGTTTGTTTTGCTCCCAAAGAATAAGAAACGGAAGGAGAGAAAAGGAAAGCCAGGACGTAGCTGCTGGAAGGCTTGAAGAAGCCGGCAGTTACAGAGCCTTGCGGGCATCTCCAGGTGTTGTCTGGGGTACACCAGGGAAAAGGCAGCCAGCACGGGGTCTCTGTGTGTTTAGCGCCCTCTGGTGGAAATTTTTCCGATACCGTCTTTTTATGGTGGGGGACTTCACCCCGCTCAGTAAGGTGCTTAAATATTGCCAAGAGAGAATCATTAAACACCGTGAAACTGAAAAGAAGCGAGGAGAGTGGCCCAAGACAAGGAGTGCGGTCCTGACTTCCCGGAACCACCACCTCCACGCTCTGGTTCCCTAGGCGTGTGGAGGGGCACTAGTGCATGTTATTAACCTTCAGACATGATCAATCACGAAGATTTCCCCCCTCGCAAGGGAGAGGGCTCAGAGAAAGGGAAATAGACCCCTATCCTCTTGTGGTACCAAGTAGCTGTGATGGAACGAGGTAGTTAGGAGATGAACTGGATGAAGAACCTGGAGTGCAGAAACTCCACGGTCTGTGTGGTCCCCTCATCTCTGCTTTGCCTGTACAGCCATACTGGCTCAGTAGAGCGCTCCCCAGGACACCACCCAGAGAAAACCTTCTGGAATCGCCAATCCAGGGCAATCACAGGAAATTAATTAAGGCAAAGCAAATATTCTAGTCTCCAAGATACGGGAAGGAGGGCAAAGAAGAATCACCCAATGAGTCGAAATTCTTCGTAGAAATTATCTTTTCCCTGCTGTCACCCAACATTGCCTATCTCAAATATAATTTTTTAAAAAAAAACAGCGTGCTGAGTGCGTTCTGTATTACTCATGGGACTTTGTTTTTCTCCCTTCTGGTTGCAAACCCGTGAGCTGGATTTATAATCGCCCTATTAAGCTCCAGAAGCAGTCAGACACCTGCAAAGGAGCCCCAGCGCTCCGCGGACTAGCTGTCCCCGCGAGCAGCGGCCTCGTGATTCCCCCCGCTGAGCGGGTCCCCGCCTCCCCACTCCGCCCCCGCCTCCCCCAAACCCAGCGGCCGCCTCTCCCGATCTCTTCTTCAGGCTCTGAGTGCCGGACCAAGGATCGTGCAAGCAAGGAAGCAGCCCTAGGGTGACACCCAGCACGTACGCCTGTGGCAGAGCCGAGCCGAGCAGGGGACACTTCGCGGAGGAATCGCAGGAGGGTCCAGCTCGCTGTCGCTGAACCGAGGTGGGTACATACCGGATCGCCGGACTTGCCAGAGCCCAACCTTGGTCTCTGGCACAACCCGGTGCTCTCCGCCTGAGGCTTCTTGTCGAGCCCTTTACCCCAACCCCACCCGCGCGCCTGTCGCCCACCTTCCACAGCCGATTGCTTCCCGCCGGTCCTCTCGCAGCTGTGCTTTGGCGCCCCCCGGCCCCAGCCCTCCTCGCTCTTTCAACCCTTACCAATTTCATTCAGGAGGACACATAGGAGCTGAAGTGACACCAGAGCCATTTTGCTTGCGCTTCAGGGATCGGAGCTCTCAGCTCTCGGATACGCGCCTGGGTGGCAGCGGCAGAAGGTGCGAGGAGCGATAACCTGTTACTTCCCCAGCACCCGCGTTCCACCGCCGCCCGCGGAGCTGCGAGCGCGCGCGAGGGGGGGACAGATGCTCTGCCCGAGGGACGACGCGCAAAAGGCGGCCGGTGGGCTGCTCTCTGCGGGGTCTTAGATTTACCCAGATTAGCACTTTCCTCCCTCTTCTTCTCCCCATCTCTTCCTCCTTTTCCCTCTATCCCTCTCTCCCTCACTCTGTCCACGAACAAGCACCAAATAGGGGAGCCGCGCACTCTTCTATCCGAGGTCTCTTGCGCCTTAGGCGCAAGTTCACCACCGGGTGACGTTCTCCTTTTTACCCTCCGCACCTTCTCTGGCTCAGTGAAACGAACTCTGGGGACTAGGAAGAGTAGAAACAGTGAATCTGGGACGGAGCCTCGCCCTAGGGTTGAGAAAGCTAGAAACGAGGTGGGACAAGAAACTGATCAGCCAGGCTCCGACACGCTGCCTTTTGGCTGTCTGGGGAGCAAGGTGACTGATTCTTAGCGGGTCAAGTCCCGAGGGGCGGAGAACCTTTTTCCTCTCACCTTGTCTCACCAAAGTCCCTGTCCCCGGCGCTGTGAGCCTCCTTCTTTCCAAGGAATTAGCCAGACACAACAACGGAAACCAGACACCGAACCAGACGTGCCCGCCCCGCACGCCCTCCCCCCTCCCCTTCTGCCCGTCCGCCAGGCTGCTGGGAGTCCAATGGGGCTTGTCTCGGCTGGGTTGGAATTCGCCCGATGACTGCTCCCTAATGCTCCTAGCCCTATCCTTACCCCATCCCTCGCGTCCTGCACCCGCCTCCGGCGCCCCTTAACTGTAAGCCTCACTCGGGGCATCCCGTTGCGCCTCTACACTTGAGAGTCGCCCTAGGCTACTGTGCCTGCGCCCCAGTCCCGGAGCTAGCGTGCGCCTCCCCACCCCCTCCCACCGACCGCGCACCAGGACCCAGCCAGCTCGCTGCCCTTGGTCTCCCTTCTGTCTCCGAGACTTCGGTGCCCCGGGCCGCAGAACCTAGAAGCCCTCCCGGCACAGTTCTCCCTTCTGTTTGCAGCCTGTTCCTGCGCCCAGTCCGCGGGGGACCCTTGAACAGTAGAGACCCCAAGACCACCGAGCTGATGGCATCTTCCACGCCTTCGCCTGCAACCTCCTCGAACGCGGGAGCGGATCCTAATACTACCAACCTGCGCCCTACAAGTAGGTCCTGCCCCAGTTTCCTATTAAATGGACTGCGGCGAGGGTGGGGGCGCTGGCACTGCGGGAGGCTGCGCTGTCAGAACGCGAAAGGAGAGCGTAGAAATGATGGAGGCTGGGAGACAAATGGGGCCCTATCTCGGGTTCCTGCTTAGAGGTCATTTGGCTGCCAGGGACGCGAGGTTACTCCCAGGGCACCGAAGAGCGAGGACTTAACAAGGGCGGTGCAAGAAAGATCCTTAGGGTCTTAGAGGGTAGAGACCTGCAAGGCGCTGTGCTGTGTTTTCGTCTGACGGGACAACAGGGGTCAGAACAGAGGGACAGTGTGAGGAACCCGGAGTCTCAGTGATAACAGTTTTCTGGCTCTAGGTTTGAGATGAGACCTGACCTCCTCCTCTCCTCTCCCTCTTCCCACCCCGCCCCCGCCCCAAGCGTTGTACTCACAGTCCATAATCAGGGAAAATTTCGACGTTAATTGCAGCTTTTAGAAAACTCTGGGTCCCTAATGGCTCCAAATTTGCGTCTAGCTATTGACGAGTGAGGGCGAAGCCAGGGGCGTAAAAGGTGCACAAAACTGCCTGAGATTCAATTAATTACATCTTAGAGACAAAAAAGACGAGGGAGGGGCATTAGGCATCATTCGGAGTGGCAAGATGGGGGTTGGGGGTTGCTAACTAGGAGGAGAAACGGCTTGGCAAGCCGGGAGGCAAAAGCACCCCTGTGCTTTTTTCTAGAGGTCTGTCAGCAGGTGACAAGTCTTGGAGAGAATAGGGAAGCCAGATAAAAGAGCATTTATGCCTCCCCATCCAATCTGTCTCTAATTCTGCCTGACTTTCTAACTCCACATAGAGGACTGGAGTCGCAGGATTTGTTTATCTTTTTACCATGTTGGGGTTAAGTCTTTCACCACCCCTCTCCCAAGAATCTATCAGCTCCAGACAACTCCGGCCCCCAGAATCTCTACAGAAAAGGAGCTCAGGGAGATTGGTGTGGCCGAGAGTGCTTTATTGTTGCATTTTTATGGCACTTATTGTAAGCCCCGTGAAAACAATTGTTCCCATCAACACAAGTGGCAAGAAGAAGGCAGGAAAGCTCCCCTTCAATTTCTTGGTGTAGACTCTGAGGCAGGAGGCCCTAAGTCCTCAGGCCACTTGCAATTCTCTTAGCAGCCTCTGCCTCCTCGCATTCAGGCAAGCGACAATTACCCACACAACAAAGCAGAGCTCCGGAGAGTCGTCAGTGCCGGTGGCACGTGATCCAGGCATTGGCGGTGGAGCCAGCGGTGGGAGCTGGCCCCGCAGAACTCGAGGCCTGCGCCCCTTTGTCTGTAGATTGGATCTGGGTAGATTTATTTTAGTCTTTCCCACATCTTACTCCAGTCTTTATCCCCCAACACACACTGTTATTCATTCTGCAAGGTTGGGGACTACCCTCTACATTAGGCACCCCTATATCCTACCAAATTACCCCGTAGTCCTCAAATGTCTAGCCTTAGCAAAGGCCGAGGAGATGATCTGAGTCCATTCAAGGCGTGGCGCCTCCGGAAACCACCTGAATGGAGGTCAGAGATCTAAGGACCCCCAGCCCGGGAAGAACAACCCTTCCCTGGGAACCTCTAACTCTTTACTGGAGAGCCTGGGAGCGCTTGTCCGTGCTGTCCAATTTCCGTCCTCCCTGGAAGACACACCCCCAGCCGCCTAGCTTGCTGATGGGCTCTGTCTCTGCAGGGTCTGATGGATGGCGTCCCTTTCTGCTCCAGTACACACCATACACACCTCATCCTATCACACCTTATTCCAGCAAACCCCTGGCAAGCAGGAGCTCTCCAGCCCAGCGCCTATCAGAAATGGCATTCTCAACTCCGGCCACAACAAAGGGGCCCTCCATCCCATCTCTCCTCCTCCTCTTCTTCTTCTTCCTCTTCCTCTTCCTCTTCTTCTCCTTCCCCTCCTCCTCCTCCTCCTCCTCCTCCTCCTCCTCCTCCTCCTC
>JADRCH010000029.1:6474831-6489295 GCA_019843965.1 Rhynchomys soricoides | reverse complement strand
CTTCTTCTTTAAATTAACGTCTAACTTGGGGCGCGGAGAACCGCACTGAAATGTTTCTGAACGCCAACCTCAGACCAAGTGACCTTGAGAAACTGTAGCCTCTGCGCTGAAATGATTTTGTCACCTGAGTCTTAGACCTACACTCCTTTCCTGGGTTCTTTTGATGATTAGATGAGATTGGAGTTTAAAGAGAAAGCACAGATACTGGGTGGAAGTAGCGCTTTATGCTCCAGGTGCTATTGTTAGGGGCTTGCTGTTGCACAGATTTCCTGTCTGTCGGTGGAATTCCAACCGTGACATACTGTCTCACGACGTCAGGCCGGTTCTTCGTCCCTCTGGAGCTCTGTTGTGCCTGAGGTTTAATGGATGTCACTCTGCTTATCGCAGCCAACACTCCCGCACCGCTGGGGTGGAGGATGGGAGGCGCCTTGCTTGGAGGGATGGGGAAGGGGATTTCTCCTAGGGTCCATCCCAGGAGTCTACAGGAAGGCTTCTCCTGACAGTAGGCTGCCTTTTTGCATTCTTTGCTGGGAGTTAATGCGAAAGACCGGTAGACCAGAACGCCTTGAGAATGGCCTGGGGAGAAAATAAAAAAAAACCAGCCCAGTCCTGCCGGCCACGTTTCAGACCCGGAGGAAAGGTGCTTGCACCAGCGTGCTTCAGACTCTAGAAGTCGGTCGGAAGGAAGGGTTAATGAGGGGCAGGTTGCGAAGGGGGTTGGAGGGTGGGCTGCGGACAGGACGGCTGGGGGCACCATTGTCTTCTTGCCTCCCCAGTCTGACTGGAGCAGCCATGCGAGTCCGATCATCTACTCAAATACTATTTTTCACCCAATTAATTCCTGAACTCTTCCGCGACCCCATTTCATGCTAGTTTATTTTAAGCTGCCACTCGGCTGGAGACCCGCCAAGATATTATGAGACTTTTGGGTCCCAGATGCCTCTGTGTTCCCTATCTGAGCGGTTGTGTTGTCGCCCTTCAAGTCCGAGGACTGGGACACGGGACTGGGCCTGGCGGGTGGGTGCTGGGCCACGCCGGCGCTAAGGTCTGGATCTTTGTGCGTTGAGTTAGCCTCTGCCTTGGTGGGGATCGCTTGGGGGCGGAGTTCGTGGCTGTGAGCCCCAGTTCTCCAAAACAGGGTTCCGTACCTGAAGTCAATAGTAGGCAGGAAACGTGAGGAGAGCTGGGAGCTCTGTCCGAACCAAAGATGTAGAGTAGCTCCTGGCTTCTTCTTGAACATAGTTTTTCATGGGGCTTTTCATGAAGAGCTCCACAACCCTCGAGAAAACCTTTACCCTCTACCCAGTTTCTCATTGGTCTGACCCTCGCTAATTTTCCCCTTGTCTTTCTGCTCCTAGCTTACGATACTTGGTGTGGCGTAGCCCATGGATGCACCAGAAAACTGGGCCTGAAGATCTGTGGTAAGTAAACAGGCCCTCAGGGGATGGGTCTCCGAGGGTGGAGCGTCTGAATTTGTAGGAGAGTCCCACATCCAGAGGGAGACTCTGACCCTTCGGTCTAGTATTCTAACTCCTTTACTGTCCCAACGCCCAGCGGATGTGGTCCCTTGGAGGCTCTGACTCTCCTGTGGCCTCTCTCACTTGGCAGGAGAGGTTTTTTTCCTTTGGAGTCCTTATAACCAGAAACCGCATAGTTTTGGGGACTCATTTCACCCAGTATGGCTTCGGAAATTGGAATACAGCGCCCCCAAGCGGCAGCCAGGCTATTCTCGCCGGTGTTGGGCTGCTTGAACTAGTGAGTTCTGCTCTCGGATCTGTAAAATCTCATAAAAAGTGTGAACTGGTCTGATTTTTCCCGGCGAACAGACGGACCAAAGGTGCAATATCTATCAAGGCTGTACCTGACCCTTCGTGGTCGCTCACTCCATCCTCCACCCATCCCACCCCCATTGAAAGTGACTTCCCCAACTTGTGGGATTTGTACCTAATTGCCACGGTAATTCAAATTTCGTTCCTGGGGCTTCGGGGGCCCAAGAAGGGAAAAGGGTTGCCTGCAGCTCTGTGTGGCTTCTCTAGGGGAGGTGCGAGCAACGCGGGGACTAGACCGTTTGCCCTGCAAGTCTTCCACCGCAGCAGAAAGAAAGGAGGGGTGAGGGGTGAGAGGGGAAAGCTGCAAAGAGGAAGGGAATGTTGGACAGGGTGGTTGTCTGCCACGATTTGCCAGCAGGAAAGGAAAACACATCCGAGAGCTGGAGAGGAAAAGGAACGTCAGGGTCTGAAATGCAAAAGCCTACGGGTTTTTTTGGTTTTTTTTTGTTTTTTTGGTTTTTTTAAAGAAGAAAGAAGGGGGGGGGTATTTGTTCGAAGGGACACAGCTGAGTGACTCCGGTTGAACAATGAGGACTTGCTTTCCTGGCTGCATTTCACTGTCTAAAATTCTCTAGCCTTATCGGGCCTGAAAATACGGGTGTCCCCGGGCAGGGGGTGGAGAGGCGGGGGAAGATTAACGAGGGGCTTATTAAAGAGCCATCCGTCAGCTGCTGCGCTCGAGATAGCAGCCGAGCGGGCGCGGGGCGCGGAGCCCTCCCCAGCCTAGGAAGCTCAGGGAGCCCCGAGGGGAGTGGGTGCTGGTGAGGCCTGACCTTCCCGCACCCTCTCTGCCCCTCCCCCCTGCTTCCCGGGCTGTGGCTGTTCAGAATTGCTGGGGAAAGTGGTTATTTAGGGCCTTTGGAAACCAGCATCCTTCCGTGTTTGCCCGTGCAGCTCCCTCCTTTCATCACTGGGGCTCTGGATCTGGGAGTCCAGTATTTACGGGTGGCGAAGATCTAGTGCATTTGCTCAGTTGTGAGATGTAGTGCATTTTCTGGAAAAACTTACCCCTGCGGCCAGAGGTTTGGGGACATGACCCAATCCCCAGCGCTCAAAACTGGTGGGCAACACCAGAAGCGGTCTCTACGTCGACAGCCCCGAGCTTTGTTCTATTAATAGCTTCTTTCCACTCCCACCCAGCCATTCCTGGTTAATAGCGCGTTTCCTGCCTAGTCCCTTTTGGCTCTCGCCTTTTGCCTCTGTCGTTGTCGTCGTGCACGCCGCAACTGAATGGCAATCAGAACGGAAGGAACCCTGGGGTCTACCTTCACCTGGAACCACCCAGGTGAAGGCCACTTTTCTTAGTGGCTCCTGGCCTTGTGGGAGGGACATTCGTCATCTTGCCTCCTGCTGTTCTTGTTATTGGTCCTCGGAAGACAAGGTCCAAATAGTCCTGTTGGAGACAAGTCGGATGTCCTGAAAGGGAAAGGGGCCAGGATAAAGTTAGACCGCTGAGACAGGAGTGGAAGCCCTAAGTTATCATTACATTTTCTGCCTCTTCTGACAACCAATGCCATGAGGCAGTGGACACGGAGGTGGGGGCTGACGTCCTTAAAGAGATTCCTCTCTGTACACACACACACACACACACACACACACAGAGAGAGAGAGAGAGAGAGAGAGAGAGAGAGAGGAGAGGAGAGGAGAGGAGAGGAGAGGAGAGGAACAGAGCGGACTTTCCAAGCAAAATAATTTAAGGATTCTTTTCCCATGCTTTGGGCCAACTCTGGCTTTCCATTTTAAGCTAGGAATGTACTAGTCAACTAACATTGACCCTGAATCTACAGCCTCTGCTCCAGCCCCTTCCCAGACTCACTTAATGCCAGACCTTTCTGCACAAGGAGTATTTCACCTTCTTGATCTAACACCACCATTAGCTTGACAGCCAAGGATCTAATAGTCTCTTTCTACCCTTGAATCCATCACCTTGGAAGGTCCCCTAAGCATCTGCATGTCTTGCTGAGATGCAGTTCTCACCCACCCCCTACCCTGCTTCTTCTTATCCCAGAAAATGAAGCTGCAAGGATGGCCATGGGTGTCACTACTCATGCTCTCAACTCTAAAGGCTGAACCCCAGGGAGAGTAGTCAGATGGAAGAAACCCAGGGTTCTGCTGGAGAGCAGCTGCAGGCATGGTGGCATGACCTAGATAGAGTAACCCTCAAGCATGTGGCAAGAACTGGGATCTGCTCTTGGTCTTCCATTGCTTTCCTCTGTAGAGGTCCAGAACTTGCCACTCAGACAGTCCCTCCACACGTGTGTATAAGTTTTTAATCATTTGCCAATTTTAAAGAGATACCTCAGACACTCTGTATCTCTGGCTTCTTGTAAAAAAAAAAATTAGACAATCTGTTAATATGCCGTGTGCCCATATAAAAAAAGAAGAGGAAGAGGAAGAGGAAGAGAAGAGGAAGAAGAAGAAGAAGAAGAAGAAGAAGAAGAAGAAGAAGAAGAAGAAGAAGAAGAAGAAAAAGAAGAAGAAGAAGAAGAAGAAGAAGAAGAAGAAGAAGAAGAAGAAGAAGAAGAAAAAGAAGAAGAAGTAGTTCCTTTCTCTAAGTGGAACTTAGAGAACTCAGCATCCCCTCTACCCAGTGACCACGTGTCTTTGTGCCACACCAAGCTTGGAGCTCCACTTGCAAACAGCTGTCTGGAGCATGCTGCCCTCTGGTTCCACAGGGCTCAATGAGGAACAGCCACCAGCAGAGGGGAAGTCTTTTTGGGATGCTGCCCATCTTTATTTGAGTGTGGGTGGCTGGCCATCTATGATTTGAACCAATACAACTTCAAGCTCTCTCTCTCTCCTGGAATAGTTACAGGCTAGGCTTAAATGCTTGTGGCTGGGGTGTAGAACAACAGAAAATATGAGGTGTTCCTGGGAAGTCCCAGGGGACCCTAGCAGGACCCTGCTAGTCAGACCATTGTTAAAGCACTCAGTCAATATTATTCTCCGTTCAATTTCTTCTCCAGCTCATCTCATCCTCCACCTTGGAGAAGCAGAGAGTTCCCGGCAGGGCCTCTCTGAGCCAAGAAGAGCTTGGATCATTTTAAAGGATCTCAATAATTAAAAACAAAACAGAACAAGACTTTCCTAAATAAAGTGAAAGAAACAACATTGTATATTAAATGTTCACATCAGCAATCCCCAGTATTGGGGGGGGGCAGTTAACATTGTCACACCAGTGTTTTAAACACAATTTACAGCACAGTATGAATGTGCTGCGTGAAAAATAAAACCAGGATCTAGAGAAAATTCTGATTCTTGCCTTACAGAAAAGGTGGCCCCAAATGGCACACAGATCTAAAGTTATATCTCCCTGTCTCACCAGCACATCTCTGGGTGAGCCTGTGTGGAAACCATCTTGGGAGAAGATATCTAAAGCCTAATCTCCCTGTCTCTGGTTCCCAAAGGAGGTGCAAGGTAGAAAGATGTGGGGCCTCTCAGGAATGAGCTAGAAGCCTGGGCAGATGACAGAGGCTCCAGAGTAGGTCTTAAATGGGCAGGACCACCCTTCACTGGGTCATATGGATTTGGTTTCTCCAGCCACACATACTCTCTAACCATTGCAGTAGACAAAGGGAAAGTACCCCAAGTACTGCCTCCTGGATCTAGACTCTAGAATCTTCCCCGTGATGTCCCAAGGATCTTGATTTCTACAAAGACAGCTTTGGAGTCACCATGAAATGTTGTGTTTTCTCTCTTCATTATGCTGCCCTAAAATCAAGGCTGTGTTGGAAGTCCTGCTGAGCAAAGAACAGGGTACAGTGCTTAGTCAGGGAAGGGGAGCATGCTCCAAGTTGGCAGGGAACCCCAACTCCAGCCCATTGGGGTTCAACCCTGCTTTCTGGAGTACTGCTTTGGTATTTGCACTGTACACCATGGGTAAGTGAGACTTCTCCTCCTGTTTCTTAGGGGAAGTGATGGAGTGCTATGAATCCCAACCTGAGCTCTGAGTTCACTTCAGAAAGCCTCTTGGAGAGCTTTCTATCATGGCTGTAGCAGAGGTGGCCAGCTGCCAGACAAGCTTCTGGATTCGGGGAGATTGGTCTCACTTCATCTGTCTCATCCCGAATAAATAACAAGCAGCTTCTTCTAAAAGTGCTCCATAAACACTTAGAGCTGAGTCCATGTCAAGGCTGTGAGATGCTGAGGCTTTCAAGTCTTTCTCTCTAATGCTCTTATCAATGGAGAAAGGTTCAGGAAGAAGCGCACTGCATATTTGAATCAAAAAAATATTACACCTGTGATACTTACCTTATCCTTCCTCCCTCTGCTATCATCCTCCTCCTCCTTCTGCTGCCCCATTCGGCTTCCTCAGATGTCCTTCCCTCCCCCTCTCTGCTGTCCTCATCCCCCTGGTTCTACAGCCCACAAACTCAATGCTGGCAGCATCCTCTCTGGGTCCCTTCCTTCCAAACCCGATCCTGGGGCGGGTTACTGGAGTGGAAGCTGTCTGGTCAACTTAATTCTGAGTTTGCTGTCATCTTCAGAGAGGAGATGGGGCTCACTTGCTGCTTTTCTCTCTTGCATGACTGGGCCTGTGCCACTGATGACGCTTGACACAGCCCCTCCCCGCCTGAAGGCAGGCAGTGCAGAATCACTGTATATAAAGCACAGACACTCAGTGGCTCCTCTTCTCAGCAAAAGCGAGAGCCTTGCTTGTAGGGTTAGCCTGGTCGGGCAGCTGACCTTTGGTGGCTAGGTATTTCCCAGTTTCTCTGACCTAGCTTCTTGCACTTTAGGCTTCTTGCAAAGGACCAATAGCCTGGAAGAGAAGAGTCGTCTTGTGAGCGCCTTCAGGGAGAGGCAGTCGTCCAAGAACCTGCTTTCCTGTGAAAACAGTGACCCGGGTAGCCGCTTCCGGCGCACAGAGACCGACTTCTCCAACCTGTTTGCTCAAGGTGGTTCCTCCCCCGCCCTACCCAGCTCAGCCAGTTTGTCTTGATTTTTTTCCCCCCTGAAATTTCATTTCTTTCTGCCATTACTCTCTGTGAGCCCTCATGAACCTGCTTTTCTGTTTTCTTTTGTTTGGAACAGACTCCCTCCTTTCCTTCTGCCCAGGTCCCTGCTGTTTTGTAAGGTAGTTGAGGGATATCCATAAATCATTCAATTCTAAAGATACTCCCAGAGACAAATGGGGACCCACAGAATCTCAGAAGCTAGGGGAATCTTACAATCAGAGAATGGAATGGTTCTTTTATTAGCACTTATCCTCCAAGGCTGCCACCCTAAACCCCAAACCTCAAACCCCAAACCTGCTCTGTGGGAAGCTGTGCCTCATGACTAAACATGGGAGACTCTTTGAAGAGCTTTCTCTAGATTCTGCTGGCCCTGCAATGCAGCTCTTGGGAAGTACTTTACCAGTCTTTCCTTAGTAGCTCTGGGGACTCCCACCTCCTTTAGCTCCCACAGAACCACAGAAACCACAGCTTCATTAAACCTCTGAGACAGCCATGCTGTGAATGGCCACACAACCTATTCTTGTACTCTTCTGGAAACTTCACCCAGGAGACCCAACAGCTCCTCTTCCTGCTCATCCCTCTTTCTAATTCTGCTCGAGGAACCTAGAGCCCAGGTTACTTCCGGACGCCTAAAAAAAATTAAGGCCCCCAAGGATGACGTCAACAGAAAGACAGTGGTCCCTTCCGGCACCATCTAGAACCCATATCCACAACAGTCCCAACCTCTGCCACCCACAGATCAAGCAAATCATTAACACCAAGCCAGATGCACAGGGACACCTGATCCCCAGGAGACCAACAGAAGTACTTTACATCGTGTTCCTCTCAGGTGTCCATTCAGCAAATGGACAGCTGCCAGGGTCAGCTGCCCAAGGTTTCCTTTATGCACTCCACTCCTCCCCATATGAGCAGTCTTGATTATTAGGAAGTGTGTGAAGCCCTGGGAATGTATCAAATGTCTGTGGGCATAGTGCATCCTTCTGGGGACTGGCTGTCCAAATCTCAGAGTATGTAGATCCATATCCTGGAAAGCAAATGAGCCCTCTGCAGGCTGACCCAGGAAATCCCTGAGCCCCTCTGCAAGCTGACCCAGGAAACCTAAGTATGAAGCAGGTGGTAATCACTGTTTGGCTTCCCCTCTCTGCTTAGATCTGCTTCCAGCTAAGAACGGAGAGGAGCAAACTGTGCAGTTCTTGCTGGAGGTGGTGGACATACTCCTCAACTATGTCCGCAAGACGTTTGATCGCTCCACCAAGGTTTTGGACTTCCACCACCCTCACCAGTTGCTGGAAGGCATGGAAGGCTTTAATTTGGAGCTGTCTGACCACCCCGAGTCTCTGGAGCAGATCCTGGTTGACTGTAGAGACACCCTGAAGTACGGGGTTCGTACAGGTAAGCGTAAGAGATGGGTTGATCATCACCTAGCTGGTTGGAAGCATAGCCAATTCATATGGAAGAGGCCCCATCCTGGTGAGGCAAGACACCAGGTGCCAGTGACCACAAGGTCACCATGGGCCACAGTGGCTGAAGCAGGCCTGGCAAAAGGTCATCATTTCTTTTAAAACTAAAAAAGGTACAGCTATATGGTGACAGGTTAATTTATTGTTTGCTTGGGCTTTGTTTTAGGCTGTTTGTAACCTAAACAGAGCAGAGCGACCCATTTTTTCTCTGGTCCACCTCATTCTGTTTTATTCTGAAGAACCCTGCCTCCATTACCTGTCCCTTGCACTGGGGAACTGCCCTTTCCCTCTCTTTTGGAGTTATTTTCTAATGGTTGTCATATAAACCATCACAATAGGGATTGGTTCTTTCACAGTTTGGAGGCTGAGCCTTCAAATGTGTCAGCAGGACCATGCTTTCTTTGAAGGCTCTCAGAGAAGATCCAACCTTGCCGTTGTGGCTTTTAGTATTTGTGGGCATTTTCCTTGGCATTCCTCAGCTTGTAGATGCCTCACTTCAGCCTCTACCTTTCCCTCCATGTGGCCTCTTCTTTGTGACTGTTTATCCATATTTTCTCTTCACAAAAGGACACCCTCTCCTTTGGATTAAGAACTACTGCAATCCAGAATGACCGTGTCTAACTTGTTCGTATGTGAGAAAACTCTATTGCCAAGGAGAGTCATGTTTTACAGCAACATGAGATTGAGACTTGAGTTCATCATTCAATCCAGAACACCCAAAAGAATCAGTCTCATCAGTCTCTGTCTGTCTGCCTACTTGTCTGTCTGTCTCTGTCCTTCTATCTCTGTCTCTGTCTCTGTCTGTCTGTCTGTCTGTCTGTCTCTCTCTCTCTCTCTCTCTCTCTCTCTCTGTGTGTGTGTGTGTGTGTGTGTGTGTGTGTGTGTGTGTGTGTGTCCTTCCCCGGTCTTTCCCCTTATATTGTATTCGGAATGAGTCACCGAGTCCTCTCTCCTACTTGGAGCTTGACCTCTATCCCCTCTTTGTCTTTCCCAAGACCTCTCTAATCAGCAACCCTGGCTCAAGTGATTACTTATAATCATCCCAAGTTCAAAGACCTTTTAAATCTCTGACTGAGCTGTTTCTTAGCACCAAAATAAAGAACAGTTCCTTTGCCTGGTCACTTTCTTCCCCTCCCAGCCTGGCTTTTTAGGGCCCTTGGGCAGATAGGTCTTCAGGGATTGAGTCTCCTCTGCCATCACAGCTGCCACCACAGGGGGAAGCCCCAAGGTGAGGAATGGCGTGTTCTTGTTCTTTCTGCTTCTTTCTCTCTCCACCTTTATTTCCCATCATCTAAACCCCTAGAAGATAGATAAATTGAAGATGAAGATCAGAGAGGCTGGTGGCAATAAAGTTGGTCAAGGTGAATGGATGTCAGAAACAATGTTATAGACAACTAATGAAGTTAACCAAAGAAGCTATTTAAATAAAGAATTCCAAGTAGCTTTTGAGGTTAGCCAACACCACTGGCCTAAGGATAGTTTCATTTTTAAAATTATTGCATAGACCACTCACTCACATGCACAAAGTCTGTTAAAGAAACACTCATCATTTCAGCTCCACTAGCACTGCCCTAATTGGATGGCTAACCCATTCCTGTGAAGTAGTGTTCTCCTGGCTTAAAGGAGAATCAGAATTCTGTGATCCAGCTTGATTTGCTTTGGTCAATGTTTTGTGTCTCATCAGTTTGCCCTACACACTTTCTCTGTGTAAAGGGGTCTATCTTTCATCTATCTATCTATCTATCTATCTATCTATCTATTATCACCTATCCATTTATCCACTAAAGGCCAGAATGTCTATCAACAAAAACAGAATTTGGTCATGATAGCATCTCGAGCCTGTGGTCAGAAAAGCAGACCATTAGCTCCTTGTATGAATCCACTGAGATGTTTAGTCTGTAGCCATCCACCTCTGATTAGCACAGCAGCTTCTGGAGGCAGACATTTGCATTTGCAAAGTACATAGTCTTCCATACCACGTGGGTCTTTCTGCTGCCCTTCACAGGGTTGGCACTGGTTAAAGGACACCATTGCTGCCATGTCAAAAGCCAGCTCCTGGTTGCCGGTCTATAATTTGGAGTATACATTCAAACAATAGACTAAGCCCCCAACACACATCAGAAACATTCTGGAGGATATTAGTGCATTAACAGCCAAAATAATGAATTGGGTTTTAGTAATGGAAGCACAGTGCTCCAGCACAGTCTGAGAAGGGAAACGGTGGCATTTAAAATTGCTCTATGAATTAACAAAGGACCCAGCATACACAGATTTTCCAAGGACTGATGCAAAGATGAGGCAGCCTTCAATCACAGCAGCTGTGTATTTCTGGGCTTGTTCTTTTTTTAACTTCTCATTATGGAAAATTTGAACTTATACCAGAGTAGAATTATATAATGAACCCCATGCACACAACACCCAGCTTTAACTATCACCAAATCCAGCTGACCCCTTCTCAGCATTGTATAGAAGCAGGTCCCACACAAAACATTGCATCAACACATATCTGCACCTTCATGAATTTCTTTTAAAAATCATGTCAGTGTTCTAGGTGAAAAAAACCTTACCTAAGTTCCTTAATACTATGAAATATTCAATTGCCTCCTGAATATATAAGTGCTTTTGCTGCATGCTGTTTCAATTCACTTGAGTTGACATCCAGTAGCTTATTTGTTGTGAAAACTTATTTTAAAATGACTTTCTCCTCTATCTTGACATTAAACCATGTATTAATGTCCTGTCTGTCAGAATTAAAACCAAATCTGGGTTTGGACCTGATGGTACCTGCCTATAAAGTTAACACTTAGAAGATGGGGTCAAAAAGACCTCCAGCTTGAATATAGTCTAGGCTACATAACTAGACCTTTCTTTTTAAAAAGCAACAGAAAGAGCAAAATATGAGAAGGGGGGATCGAAGGAGGGAGGGAGAGAAGGAGGAGAGAAGGAAGGAGGGAGAGAGACAGAGACAGAGAGAGAAGAAACAACTGACACAAACTATGTTGCAACTCAGTAGATACTCTGTTGGAGGGTCATGGAGGCAGACACTGTAGCCATGTGATAAAGGGTGTTGGGATCTTTTTACTTTATCTCCTGTACAGACTGTTTCACTTTGTTTCAGTCTGTCTCTGTCCTTTGTTCTGCCATGCTGTGGGACTCTAATGCAGTATCAAATAAAATGTGATTGCACTTATTTATAATCCAGTACTAGATCAGAATGAAAGAATTGTTGTTGTTGTTCTAAGTTTTCAAATGGGCACGGTATATACTTTAATGGATTTCAACGGAAGTATTACTATAAGATATTTTATTGTTTGACAATTTCATATATGTATAAGATGTATCTTGATTACAACTGCCCTAACTTGCCCCTCCCACTCTCCCTGGCTCCCCTAAAAATCCCTCCTCCTACCTTCATGTTGTTTTTTTATTTTTTAATAATCTACTGAGTTCAGTTAGTGTTGCCTGAATGTTCCTAGGTGTGGGGCCTTTCACCCAACTGTGGCACCTACCAGCAGCCATGTTCCTGAAGAAAAGCGACTCCTCCTCTTCCAGAACATAGAGGGAAGAGCAGATTCTCAGAGAGGGGACTTAGACTAGGGACATTCAGACACTAGGTCTCTGACAGTTATTCACAGACAACGGCAGTTTCCACTGGAAACACAGCAGTCAGTAAATCTCTGCAACATTGCCCTCTGTCACATATCCCCTAGATAATTTATTGTAGGACCTCCTTCGTGACAGCTGAGCCAAGCCTGCTGATGTGGGGTTGAGTTTTTAGTCAACATCAAGTTAGCAAAAAATTGGCGATAGTTGTAAGTTTGCTGAGGGCAGAGCCAGTTAAAATGTACTGTGGGCTGCACGGACTTTTGAGTCACAGGACCTAAGTGGTTCTGTGCTCAGTAACTGAGTGAAGGATGGTCTGCTTACTCACAGAGAAGATGCTGGGTCAGCTAGCTCTTAATCTGCTTAGCTCCATTACTTTAATGAGCACCTAACTCTAGATGGGCAAAGAACACTGATGCTTGACATCACATTTGCCCCAGAGACTCAGAGACTGATGATTGGTCTCCATATCAGGTCTCAGCAGAAATGTCTCCCAGGCTTGGTTTGAACCACAAAACTTAGAGGTCTATAGCCTCTCTCCATTAGCCAATCTCAGCCTGGCACTTAAGTCCTTGGGATACTGAAATAAAAGTTGCAATAGATATCAACACAATAAGAACTACCACATCGGGCTGGAGAGATGGCTCAGCGGTTAAGAGCACTGACTGCTCTTCCAGAGGTCCTGAGTTCAAATCCCAGCAACCACATGGTGGCTCACAACCATCTGTAATGGGATCCGATGCCCTTTTCCAGTATGTCTGAAGACAGCAACAGTGTACCCACATACATGAAATAAATAAATAAATCTTTAAAAAAAAAAAAAAAAGAACTACCACATCCCTCAATAGGGAGTTAAGAAAAGGTCTTACTTTGTAATCCAGGCTGGCCTTGAACTAGTAATCCTCTTGCCTCTGCCCTCCCAAGGTGCCCAGATCACAAGCATGCATCACCACACAGGGTGTTGCCACAACCTTTCTCATAACCAAAGAAATACGAGTGACAGAGGAGCTCACCTGAAAGTCAACAAATAAGATATTGGAAAGCATGGTTCATTTCATTATTCTCAACTTTGTGTATATGTTTTTATTTTTAGTGTGTATGGATAGATGCTTCGCCTGCATATGGCACACTGCATATGCCCATGTGTCATGGGCGCATGAAGTGTTCTCAGGAGCCAGAAAAGGGCATCAGATCACCTGGGATTGTAGTTGCAGATAGTTATAAGCTACCATGTGGATGCTTGGGATCGAACCTGGGTCCTCTGGAAGAATGGCCAACATTTTTAACCACTGAGTCATTGTTCCAGGCCGGGATTTCAAGTTTTTAAATCTAAATGCATGCTGCCTTAGACACATAGATGTCTGAGGGCATCATCGTTGTTAATGATTGGTCACCTTCTTCCTCTTTCTCCAGGACCCTTGGAGAGTTCTGTCAGACCATAGGACGGAGATTGTGTCATGTGATTCTTCAGCCCTTTGCTCTGAAGATAGCTTGAAAAATCTAGCTTTGCTTTAATGCTTGCCTGTTATCTCTCTAGGTCACCCTCGATTTTTCAACCAGCTCTCTACTGGTTTGGATATCATTGGTTTAGCTGGTGAATGGCTGACATCAACTGCCAATACCAATATGTAAGTCTCATGTATTCTTTTCCTATATGCATACATGATATATATGGCTTATGCCTTAAAAGTTTCACTCTGATGGTTTTGTTCTCTTGGAGTTCCTTTTTCTCATCAGCTCTTTTAGATTTGTCACAAGGTGAGAAACTATTCTTGAATAATGTAATACGCATGAGAAATGGTAACTAGCTTTGAAATTTCCATGTGAAATTGCATAACAGACTCTTTCTCTGAATGCACATCTTGAAAAGTCATTCTTTGGGCTGTGATTTTGGTTTCCTTTCCCACCCAAGCACATTGGTACTTAACACTTAGGCTGCATTTCCTTCATAATTATGCTTTTATTAGCCACAAATCAGTTTGATCAACCTATTCTTTATAAAAATGTCTACAGCAACTTTCATCTACTGCAGATATAGCATGCATTCCTTTCAAAATAACTGACAGTTTTTGCTGAGTTTAACACTTGGGAAACACAACCTGCTTATGTAGACAAGGCTTTCATTTATTTCTGCTCTCTTTTAAATTTATATGAAAGTTATTCCAAGATGTTCAAGGTCCAAGTACAACCTGAGTAGTCTTAGAAATCACCCCATATGTGTCATCTCTGGGGGTAAGAATGTATTACAAGATACGGGGGGTCACCATAGCTCAAGGATGATTATCGTTTCCCTCAACACTAATGACAATGTTTTACTATTATCAATGCATCCAGACAGTGGCATAGCATTCAATTAAAGTATCCAAAGGAAATTAATGAAGCAAATGTACTACATAATTTAATGATAGCTGCATAAGAACCACAGGGGTTTCTGTCACTGCTGCAACATTGAAAAGCTATTTATTTGTTATTTGTTAATTATTCTGTGGCACTGGGCACCAAACCCAGACCTCGGGTATGCTAACCAAGCAAACCCAGGCCTAGGGCACGCTAACCATGCTAACCCAGGCCCAGGGTACACTAACCATGCTAACCCAGGCCCAGGGCACGCTAA
>JADRCH010000029.1:6445294-6474821 GCA_019843965.1 Rhynchomys soricoides | reverse complement strand
TGCTAACCCAGGCCCAGGGCTCGCTAACCATGCTAACCCAGACCCAGGGCACGCTAACCATGCTAACCCAGGCCCAGGGCACGCTAAGCATGCGTCCTGCCGATTTGCTCCACTTTAGCCCCCAACTCACTCCTTTGTTTGTAAATTCTGAAAAGTGAGCTTAGGTGAACAAGTGCATTCGTGAGAAGTCTCATGTGGCAGGCGTCAGAATGCTGGTTATTGAAGTTCAAGGTAACCTGTTTCTTGACCCATGGTCAGCCACAAAGCCAAAAGGGCACCTTTAAACTACAAATTTCTCTTGCGCATCCCAAGGCTGCCTAATGCTGTGACTCAAAATACTAAAACTGCGTTCAGAAGTTCAGACAAAATTTTAAAAGCAAATAGGGCAAGTGGAGCCTTTTGTGCTAAAAGGCATAAACAGTGAGCTGTCTAAAGAATGAAAGTGGTTTCATCATACATCCTGCTCACGAGTGATGACACCTCATAGCGATGTCTGTGTCGGACTACGGAGACTTCAAAAGTCAGGAGTTCCGGTCAGGGATGCAATCGATACTTGACCTCTTCAAACACAAAGTCCCCCCTCCAACTCTGCCATCTCTATTATGGTTTGTAGAATTAAATATTTATCACCAAGCACAAGCACCATAGCATACTAATTATAACTTGGAGAAAGTAAGCTACTGCTTAATTTTAGCATGTAACAGGAAGGAACAACTTAAATTAGAAAGTGCAGGGTGTCTGTTTTAACCCAGCAATTTAGGAAATAAGTGGGAAAAGCAAAGTAGAGGGTATGTATGAATCTGGGCTGGGGATGTGGCTCAGTGGTACATCACTTGCTAAGCATCACCATAGGTTTGATCGTTCTTGACCCCCAAAATAACACGTGTTCAGCAAGACTCAAATACCATAGGCACTGCATTTACCCTGCATCTTTATATGGGTTCTATAGGCTTCTGAGTGTCACTTCTAATGTGTCGCCAATATCAAAGTAAATAAAGAGTTCACCCCTTTTAACCGTTGATGACCAGATCTTCTAAAAGCTTTCCTTGAACCAGAAAACTATTTGTTACAGGTTCGCCTCCTGACCGCCTTTTGGTCTATATTAATAAAATCAAAATTCTTTGCTCCCCCCTTTAGTTCTCGGCTCAGCTATGAAACACTAAATATGTCCCAGCCGTCTGAGATCAAGGCCAAGCTAGCTAAATGACACATAGTAATTGCCTCTCCACTGAACAGGAGGTTTTTGTAAAATATGGTTGGATTCCAACAGATCGATAGAGAAGGTTATTTAAAATAGTGAGTGAGTCCTTGTCAGCTCCTGAGACAGGCGTTGTTCAAAGAAGTGATAACTGTTCCTCAGCCAGGAGCCCTGGAAGATCATGGCAGGCAAGCAGGTAGCATCTGCTCCCTTGTGACAATTCCTTCTTCAGCTAGGAACACCGGTCCACATAAGTCTGAGAGAGATGGCAGGGGAGCTTCCTTTATCCTGGCAGGAGAGCTTCCTTTATCCTGACCAACTGTGATTTAATTACTGATGTGTTCATACTGCCCCTTCCACCCCACATCCGTTGGGTTTGGGTAGCACTGGTAAAGAGCGTAATTGCCATCTTCTGAAAAGTCCTTTCAGAGAAGGATCTAATATCCTCTTTCAGGTGAATCTGAAAGATCAGGTAGGCCATCTGACTGGCTAGCAAAGAAATAACGTTCATGTTCGTGCTTTTACGTCAGCTTGTACATGCAGCTCTGGGACCTGTTCTCCCAAGCAAGGATGGAGAATATAGCAAAAACTTGCAAATGTGTAGCTGTTCTTGGCATGTACTCCTCTTCTCTTCCGAAGCCAGCCCACCAAGAACAACTGTGTGAACAGGTTGTGTAAGCAAGGGCACCTGGCCTAATATGTAATTGCGACAGCAAGATCTGTCTTGCTGCTTACTGTGAGCTTGAGGGTCTCGAGCATCTATTGCTTTATTTTCATGGAAGTCACACTGGAGAAATTTCCTGTGGAGTTATCGGTCATCATACACTGAGGGGCAAGCTATTAGAGCAGGGCCTGCAGCGAGCAGTTCTCATTTATCGGGGAGAAACAGCTACGACTAGGATTGCTAACCCTGAAATAGACAGCTGAGATCTCACACACATCAGTGTTCCTCTTGAGTTTTTATCTTTTCATCAGGGAAAGAGGGGGCAATGGTGTCTTCCCTCCAGAGTGATCCTGAAGACTTAATGATAACTCAGTCCTAAGGTACCCACACCCCAGGATAGGTAGGCACACACAGCCTCCTGGCTCTTGCTTCTAACTGTTGCCATCTCTGGCCAAAAGAACATCTCCCTAAGTTCCCCTTACTTATGTCTCCTGCCACATCTGTAGAGAGAGGACTTCTGAGGATTGTGACAGCAGCCAATGTGAAAGAGTCTTTCTTTAAAGTCCTCAGCCTGGAAGTCACCAAAAATCCAGGTTCCTTTGTGCCTTTCTGGTTCATAGTATGCCATGAAGCTCTCAGCTACCAAATTCCTTCATATTGCTTGCCAACAGCTGGAGTTCTGGCCCTAACACTGTTTCAAAACTCAGGAAAACAAGAAGGCATGATAGACCAAGGGACTGAGGCAGAGAGGAAGTAAAGGAAGCAGGGCCCGCAAAGCAGAGACATAGCATTACAGCTAGGAAACCTCAGAACCACACACAAAACACTTTCCACAGAAATTGTTCGGCCATAGCTAGCCCCATGGCTAGGTGTAAGGAAGCTAGAAAAGACAGTCTCTGGTCTTGGTGAACCACACTCTCAAAAGACTGGTAAAGGAAAAGACAGTCGATACTGTTAATGATTGCCTGCAATAGCACAGCAGCAGCGTCTTGACAATCGATTCACTTTAATTCTGAGTATGTTTCACCGACAAGCTGAGGTGGACTGTCAAGGGGCCGGCCTACCTCCCCAATGAGTCCTCTCTTAATATCCTACTGTCTTGCTGTTTTACATCCTTAATTCTGATCCATGACTTACACAGTATGCTAAGGCCTTTGAGGGACTACTTCACTGATCTCGGATCCCGAACTGTAACCATGTGCTTTGACCTCAGCACCCCACCAGCTTCTTTCAGACCTGCATTCACCTTTGGTCTCTTGACATCATCATTCACCTGTCATTAGGGAAGGAGTTTCTAACCTGGGGTCCAAATTGTAAGGAGAAGAATCTCTTACAAGTGTGCACAAAACTTTTTACATGGAGATAGAGGCTACAGTTTTCCCAGAATTCCTAAAGGGATCTATAATCCAATTAAATCATGAGCTTCTGATCTAGACCAAACTTTAAAGCCTTTCACAGATACAGGAAAACCCATAACTGTAATTACAAATATGACCCAAAATGGACAGGCAGGGTCAGAAGTGTCTGGAACAAAGCATCTCATTGGCCCCTTTGTCAGATTATGAATTTGTCTGAGTCATGACCAGTAAGTATCCAGAGGAAACTTTGCAAATATGTAGTTGTCTTAGGCACACACAGGTCTTCTCTTCTGACAGGTTTCTCTAAGCTTCTAGGAGAGGAAGGATGTAAGGAGGATGTTCAAGAGTCAGTATAGTACTAACCGTGAGTTATCTGGTCCCTCAGACCAAGGCCGAGACCCTCAAACAAGATGCACGTCAGGTCAAGGACCAAATGCTGATTTACCCTACTAAGTTTCCATCTCAAGCTTGGGAATGGTGTCTCCAAACACTTGTCTTCTCCAAGCACAGGAGACTATGAGGTACCTAACAGCCACTCTGTATCTGGTGAACAGAACTGAAAGGTTTAGGAACCACATACCCAACATAGATTAGGCCTCAGAAATACATGAGACCATACAGTCTCCTGAGGGAGCTCTAGACTCTTCTTGCCTGTCCTGAAGGGACGTGGCCATGTTCCTGGTTCTTAGTGAGGAAAACTGATTTATACAAATGGGAGGGCTAAGTTGATTCTATCCTGCAACACACATCAAAACAACTCCTTGGTTCTTGTCCCATGCATTTCCCTTTACATGGTTCTTACCTGGCATCTAATAATGAATTGCCTCTAACTCAGCTTTCAAGTCCTTGAGCTAGTTTGATATCATGGTGTGTGGTTCCATTGTTCCTTTCCTTGACCTCCAGAGATGTCTTATTGCTATTTGATATTGTGAGATCCAAGCACACAAACTGCCATCAGTCCCTCTTCACCGTGCAAATATTTTGGCCATTTCAACATTTCCCAAGAAATCAGTGGAACTGTAGATCAAACATTTTGTTCACGGCGCGGAGACTCGACCCATGAGTTTGCCTCTTGCTACACTCAGCACCCCAGGCTAAACCAGGAACCCTTCTCTTCTTCTTCCTTTATCAGGCCATCAGACATGAGGGAGTGTTGGTTGCTACGGTGATGGGGCTCAGAGCAGAACCATGAGTGGGACCTCCAGAGGTGATGGTAACTGGACACGTGTTCTCCCAGGGTCTTGTTCCCAAAATGTCAGGGGATCTCTCAGGAAAATGGACATGATACTTTTGAAACAAAATTCTTCTCCTCCTCCTACCAGACATATCCTGAGCATCCTCTTGGGTCTGTTGTCCTCCTGTACTGCCACATAATTAATGTGACTGGTTTTTTTTTTCTTCCTGATTAAAGCTTATTGACATCACCTGTGTTTTACTTATAGCCATGGTTATCTCATTCTTGCAAGTAGCTTTTCTAAATCATTAAGCAGGATTCCCATTAGTCTTTGGCATTGGCATTCAACCCCAAACCTCCAAATGATGCCGATGCCTCCTGTATCACTTGGCTGTGTCGGTTTAGGCATCTCTTTTCAGCTAGGATGGTCTTGGCTCAGTCTACAGACACTGAAGCTTAAGAAGTTCAAGGCAAAGCAAGAAAGGGAGCCTTAGCGTTTAGTACACGGATTCTGTCTTTAGGCTCAATTTTCTCTGAGTGGTCTTCCTTGACTTCTCTTGGATTCTGTTTAGTGCCCCAACCTTGCTTCGATGACTGTCCTACCAGACAGTGCCACTGCTTTAACTTCTTTCTATTTAAAAAAAAAAAAATGGCTTGTTTCATTTACATCTGTTCATTGGGAGACACATGCAACCTGCCAGGAGATCTGACACTCACAGTCAGATATGTATGTAAGTTGATCGTCTTCTTGTTATTTATAATTTGTAATTAGAAAATCATCACTTCTAATTATTTTTGACAGATATTGACTCCAGAGAATTATAGATACATAGTTTTCCTTAGGGATTATTAGAAGAAAGAACATGTAGATAATTACATTGAGGTCTTTAAAACATGGGTCAATATTCCCAATTATCTTCACAGTCAGCTTTCAGATGTTTGCAATGTCTCTGAAAGATAGAATTTAGCCCTGCCTACAAGCATGAAACCGGCAGTCCTTCTTTAGAATAAAAATGGTTCAACCAATTGTAAGTAGAAGCCAAAATGCAGTTTTCCAAATTAACACTTGTATTCACCCAGACATAATAACGGTGAATCCTCTCCTCTGGGTGAAGGTGAGGCTCTCTTTGGCTGGTGAAGTATCTCACAGCAGACTTTCTACCACCTCTCTTGGTAACCCAGGTTGGTTTTTGACACTTTAGGTCTGGCGGACATGTGGATTCAGAGGGAAAAAATCATTTTAGTGGTTTTGAGAATCCATTTTTAGTACCCAGCCACAACTGCTGAAGCAATAGTCTGTGTTCATCAGAAATGTAGGTTTATTTCTTCATCTCCTTTCTTCCTTTCACCGCCACTCCAGGTTCACATATGAGATTGCACCCGTGTTTGTTCTCATGGAACAGATTACACTTAAGAAGATGAGAGAGATCATTGGATGGTCAAATAAAGATGGTGATGGGATATTTTCTCCTGGTAGGTTTCTTTTCTGTAACTGCTCCCCAATACTGCCAATGTGGATCCTTTAGTTCTTTTTTATTAAAATTACTAACAAATGTCGATTACAGAAATTAATGGGTTTCGTTGTGACATTTGGATATATGCACACACACACAGAGTTGATGGTCTTAGCACTCTACCTCCCTATCTTTATCAAGATGAAGGCTAGCGAGAATGCTACTTTACCACCCTACAAACTAACTAACCGAGGCTGTGTCTGGGTCATTCAAAATGGTGCTGTTCTGACAACAGCAAAACTAGGGATCAGTGAGTCAGATTATCGATAAACTGAGTTCAGTCCAAATATTGTATCTACTTTAGTCTCTAACTCAAAGGAAATACAATAACAATCTTTAGAATATCGACTGCTATCCTTGTTGGTAAGAAGCAGTTATAGATGGTCTTCGCGGCAGTGTGACTGCATACAGGGGGAAGAAGAAATAAGACTCCAATTGTCCAGGCAATTCAAGCAGACCACACATTTTCTTATTTCAACCTAAGGCAACTAATGCAAAAGTGACTAGTTTGTATTGGCTAGACTTGGATTGTTATCTCCTTTCTTTTTGTATCTTTATTTGGAGGGACATGAGTGAATTTGTATCTGTTTAAATAAGCTTAGACCTCTCCTAGACTCGGGAACTCAGCTGGGATATTCATTGAAAAAGAGTACCCAAGCTGGTGACCAAGAAATGCACTATTTCTTTCTGAAAGCTCCATTACTCTCTTTCTCTGTCTTTCTGAACTCGGGGAACAGATTCAGCTTTGTTCGATAAACAGATTACCCAGAAAATAGAAGCTGGGAGGCTGTAACTAACCATGTCTTTGCAGCTGCTCCCACTGCCTCTTATATTGTGTATAGGCTTTGGGTGGGCACTGCAATGCATGAATCACCTCCAGCAAAATTGCCTACATAGCTCTAGAGATACGTGCAAAGGGGGAAGTCCTAGAGAGTAAAGAAACCAGCAAAACTTTCAGGATACTGTCCTTCCCTTTCCCGATGTGGTGAGACACCAGTTCAACCTTTGTGTTAAAAACCCAACAGAACCCCAACAACCTCCCGCTATGTCCGCTTGTTGATAGGGGGAGCCATTTCCAACATGTACAGCATCATGGCTGCTCGGTACAAGTACTTTCCAGAAGTCAAGACAAAAGGCATGGCGGCTGTGCCCAAACTGGTCCTCTTCACCTCAGAACATGTGAGTTGGGGACTGGCTTGTGGATTGTGATGGTTTTCAAGGGACCAGGCAACTTTTAACTTCAAGCATCCCTTTGTTGCAGAGTCACTACTCCATAAAGAAAGCCGGGGCTGCACTTGGCTTTGGAACCGACAATGTGATTTTGATAAAGTGCAATGAAAGGTAGGCAGGGTGGAGCGAGCATTAGGTTCCTGATGTATTAAGTGTGTTCACCTGTTAAATTTGCTTTATTGTGTTTAAGGACTGGCTCTGTATAGTGTGCCAAGCTGCTAATGGTCTGTTGAAAATATCCATTTAAATTACTTTTTGCTGCTGATGGAAAAGGATTTTTCTCCCTTGTATAATCTTGTTGATTCTTTATTTTAACTTCTCCCTTTTTGTAATTACAGGGGGAAGATAATTCCGGCTGATTTAGAGGCAAAAATTCTTGATGCCAAGCAAAAGGTATGTATGTTTTGGTACATCTGAAACTTCAGTGGATACTTTTTTTTAAAATGACTGTTTCTTACCTACACGGTGAAATATTTTGATAATGGAATAATTGTATTACAGTTCCAAGATTTCTATCTTAGATATTCACTTATTTCCAACTTGTCAAAGGATCTGGCCCCAAAGCTGAGTCTACAAGTCATATATTGTGTTTGTGTGCACGCACAAGTGTGTGTGAAATGAAGTGTTCAGTCATTAAGTCAACATATGTCAAGAAGATCATTCATTTGATCTTCTTCAATAAATCAAGTACCTGAGATTCAGAAAAATTCAGCCAAATTGAACATTTTGCTTTCTTTTGAACTTTTGCTTTCAAACTGAACTTTGTTTCTTGTTAGAAATAGTCTGGTTTTAATAAGTACCATTTTATCATGAGTCTCTGTTTAGCAAAGCTTTTCTGTGCCCAAGCAGATGGCTCGCAGTACTTGGCAAATCCAACTCAACAAACTCCACTACACAAAGCAATTCCATAGTACAGATGTACCCCAAGGCCCTGCCATGTAGCTTCCACCATTTACCACCACATTGTTGTTTAGTTACCTTCTGGTGCCTTCTTTCCTGATTGTGTCTGTTTGCTGGGGCCACCACAGAGGAGGTGGATGGAGTGTTACTGGTTAAGGGCTAAGCTCCCAAACTCTCTAAGACGTATAGAGCTCCAACTTTTCCTAGCTCCTTTCATTCATTTCTTTGCTTTCCTCTTTTTTGTATCAACATCTTAGCATGAATTGGTGTTTCAGTTTTCCCAGTTATAGACCTACTACTATTATTATGTGGGTGCATGTGTTCATGTGTGTG
Organism: Rhynchomys soricoides; assembly: GCA_019843965.1. NCBI lineage: Eukaryota > Metazoa > Chordata > Mammalia > Rodentia > Muridae > Rhynchomys > Rhynchomys soricoides. The sequence continues at coordinate 6,466,450 of JADRCH010000029.1, read as the reverse complement.
CAGGTGTGCAGGTGTGTGTGTGTGTGCAGGTGTGTGTGTGTGCAGGTGTGTAGGTGTGTGTGTGCAGGTGTGCAGGTGTGTGTGTGCAGGTGTGCAGGTGTGTGTGTGTGCAGGTGTGTGTGTGTGCAGGTGTGTGTGTGTGTGTGTGTGCAGGTATGTGGAAGCCAGAGGACATAAAGCATAGGCACTGCATCACTTATTTGAGACAAGGTCTCTCCCTGGCCTGAACCCCATAAGACAGGCTAGGTTGGCTGAGCAGCAAGCCTCAAGGACCCACCTGTCTCCATTTACCTGGTCTCAGTTCTGAGATTACAAGCATGCATCAATGTGCTTGGCTTTTTAAGTGTGAATTCTGAAGTCCTTATGCTTTCAAAACAAGCACTTTACCAACTGAGCTAATTCCCCAGTCCTTATATCCACCTCTTTAAAAAAAAGTTTGAGTTTAATGTGCTATCAAACCACTTAGAACAACATGGTTCCCTCAGAGAGCAGTATCCAGATGATGCTCAGAAGTGTTCATCACTCCAAATACATATTATTTTTTTCTTTAGTTTCTATCATATACTTTACTACTATGACATATTTTATATATTTTGCTTATCTAATTTAAAATCTATCGTGTTAGAGTTCTTTATCTACTTGCTCCCTGAAACTGTTCTCAGCACCAAAAGACCTGGCATATAAAAGTCAGTCAAAAGAAACTAAACAAAAACAACAAAACATCCCTGTTGGATGAATGAATGAACAACAAAGAATACTTCGAGCCATGATCTCTGATTTTACCAGCTTGGCTCACGGTTAGAAATAAAGATTGGTGCCTTCTACTTTCTGTAGAAACAAGCAGATGGGGAACGTTAAAATGCATAACCAAGGGGCCTGGGGAGATGGCTCAGCAGCGAAGAGGGCATACCACCAGAGTTTGGTTCCCAGCACCCACATCAGGTTTACAATCACCTGTCACTCCATCTCTGAGGCATCTAAAATCCTCTTCTGTGCTCTGAGGGTGCCAATACACACTGGGCACACAGACACACACACAACACACCCTAAACAAATAAACAAACAAATGAAAATATTTTTAAAAGCACTAATCAGCTATCTCTTTCACCTTGTAGGGATATGTTCCCCTTTACGTCAATGCAACCGCAGGCACGACTGTTTATGGAGCTTTTGATCCAATACAGGAGATTGCGGACATATGTGAGAAATACAACCTTTGGCTGCATGTGGATGTAAGTGTCCCAGTCACACACAGCCCTATACTGGGAAGGAACAGAAACAGCCCTGCTTTCAGCCTTGCCTCAAGCGTTTCTGAACACCCAGCCTATCCCTTCATGCATACATTAACTCCTGCTCTTTCCCACTCCTCAGTGAGCCATTTGTGAACAGTGCATGCCACAGAACCTGGCCATCCTCTGGGATTCATTCTGTCCTGGCCAATAGTTGTCTTCTGTGGATCCTTCTAGAGTCTACTAGGATGAGCAGTTGCTTTATTTGGATGAGTAGATGTAGAATAAAATATAGCTAACTTCAGAGAATCAGAAAAAAAAATTTCAGAAAAGAATTTCAAAAGAAAATAAGACATAACATACAGGAAGTGGCCATGAGTGTGAACACTTAGACACTAGCCTGCATCCCCCATCTGTAACACTTCTAAGAAAGACACCCATCTGCTGCATGCAGGAAAATAAGGATATATCAGAAGACATGAGCAGCTATGAAAGTAACCCCAAAGTTTCCCAGCAATGGCAAGTATGTGCTCTTACATATGTCATTAGAACCTTTTGTCCTATTCTCTCTCTGTCTGTCTGTCTGTCTGTCTCTCTCCCCTCCCCCCCCCATCCATTCTCTTACTGGGTGTAATTCTCGGATATAGACAAAAGGAAAATCAGCCCCTTTGTTGAATAAATAGCTAACAAAGGCCGTGCAGTGTCACATGCTATGCCAGGCTATTCAGTAAAACAGGTACCATGGTACCCAGAGCAGTGTCTCCTATGCCTCGGGCTTCTGAATTTCTCAAGACTTTTTTGTAAGAGGCAAGCAGTTGCTACTACCTTTTAAGCAGCCTACAGTACCTTCACAGCTGGCAGGATGAGTATATTGGGCTCAGAGAATCCCAGGCTTGCAACAGCACTCTGGGTCTTTAGGTTTTGATCCACAGTCACCACAAACTCAATCCACTTTTTCTAGATCACTAAGACATTCTCTGGAGGAAGTTTATGTAAAGAAATGTCAAACACTAAAGAGCCTGTAGCCCGGGGAACTAGAACTGTTGGTGTGGTCTTATTCCATAGGTCATCCCTGTGTAACCTTGACTGGTCTGGAACTTGCTACATAGTCAAGGATGGGCTCAAACACATAGGGATCTGCCTGTCTCTGCTTCCCTAGAGCTAGAACGAAATCATTTTAGCTTCTTCAGCATTACAGCTCCTCTTGTCTCTTTTCTGTCCTTGCAGGCTGCCTGGGGTGGTGGGCTGCTCATGTCCAGGAAGCACCGCCACAAACTCAGCGGCATAGAAAGGTACAGTAGGCTCCATGGCCCTCCTTCATCTTCTGCGTCAGATACACTATACACCCTGGCCTGCCCCCTTCTGCTCCCAGCCCCCATGTGAGCCTTAAGTCCCCCATTCCTGATTTTCAGTGATGGATCTCAATCAGACTATGCAAACTTTAGCTCACCTGGTGTCTTTTAAGGGCATGGTTTATTTCTGAGTCAAATGAGTCCTCAGTGAGTTCACACGTGGTGAAGTGAGGCACCCAGTAAGGTGCCTAGGAAGGAGAAAAGAAAGGTGAAGTAGACAGGGGGCTCATTGACTCCTTTAGCTCCTCTTCCTCAGTAAGATAGCAGATGACTAATACACCTGGCTCCCCTGACTTACCCCAGTAGCTACAGCAAAAGAGAGACAGGAAGCAAAGATGTAGAAAAGAATATTCCAGGCAGTGAGCATGGTCAACACAAAGGCCCTGAGACACAGCTCTTGGCCATCTTGAGGACAGTGGATGTGGAACAGGTGAAGGCCAGAGCAGTAAGAAGACTGGGCCTAGAAGTTCATGGAAGCATTCTCCTAGCAAGGACTCTGGGTTCTGTAGCCGTGACTGTGCCTGCTCTCTTCTCTGTTTTGAAATACCATTGTCAACACAAGATTGGCTTGTTAAAGATAAAATATATGACTATATAATTTGGAGGGAAATATATGAACTATCGCAGCCAGTTCTCCTTTTCCATCCTTGGATCCGGGTGAAAGAGTTAACACTAAGCTTGTTCCTTATTGACATTACAGCGTGCATGTTTTCTGAAGGGAGCCAACCCACATCATGCCCTATTCCCTCCACTTGCAGTAGCAGAGAATCATTTACTTCACACCTCTGGGACATTCAGAAAGCCATTTTTAAAACCATTTTTTGAGATCTATATATAATTTTTAATGACTTGACATGCAACAGCAGTGACAAAATTAAGTTCATGCCTTCTAAGTGGATTGACATGGAGTCTTTTTCTATGATGCCAACACTTAGCCTTCCTGGGAATCCTCCTAAGCCTCTTTCATCAGGGATCCTTTTGGGACATGTAGGGAAAAAGTTCTTCAAGTTCTGCCCACTTCTTGAAACTCAGTACACACACACACACACACACACACACACACACACACACACACACAACCTAAGGAAGTGGTTAAAAGCCCACAGTGAGGGGTTAGTGCTGGGTGAACACAGATATGTAATTTCAAGGTTATTGTTACATCAGAGGAAACGCCCATCACAGATATTAAAATGTAGAGTCCAGCTGTGGCTGAGGCCGTCAGAAAAGGGTCTTTAACCCACCGAAGCAAATTTCCTGAGTTTGAATCATTATATGTTACACTCAGTTGTTTCTGTAATGTCCTAGCTAGTGTGCTCCTTAGTCATCTAATTGTCTGACAGAGTGATCCAGTTGCTAGGAGACCATGCTTGTTAACTGAGCATGGCAGACCAGACTGGCAAAAATCATGCTGATTTCTCAATCGCTGTTGCTAGGTAGTCAAAATCTACGGGTAGTGCAGCTGATCGTTGGCATTGAGGTGCGCCATCAGCAGGCAGGTCCTTGTCACTAGCCCTTCTTTAAATCAAAACAGAAAGGCAGAAAGAAGCCCACGGCTATTACCTAGAAGGAGGCAGTCCAGCGTATGGACTATGAGTGTTGGCTCTATAAAGAGAATCCTGGAGCTGGACCATGACCCAGCAACTCCCAGCTGCATGACTTTGGATAATGTGGTTAGCCTATCTGTGCGTCTATTTCTTTTTGTAAACGAGAAGTAATGGGACTATCTACATCAGAGTGTTACTGTGAAAATCACATATACAAGGTCCTATGGTTACATACTCCATGAACTTGTTTTATCTTTTATTCCACTCTGATGAGATAGATGTGAACTCTGAAGCACAAATGAGTTGTGTAATGTACACAAGCTAGAAAATGTCAAGACTGAGGTTCAGCTTTGGACTGTATACCTGCCAAGCCCCAGACCTTAGCCCCATTTCCTATCATATAAACCTAACGCTCTGAGAACAGGAGGATATGAAATAAGTAACCAGCGGCTGTTGTTAACAGCAGTTATGGAGAATTCTGCGGTTATAAAGAATACCATGAGACTGCCTGAAGCATGCACTTCCCTCTGAGGGTCAGAGACTGGGCAAGGAAAGCAGCTATAACTTCAGTGGAGATGGGCTGGTGGGGTTTTCCTCAAGAGGATAGGATCTTCTTTCCCTTCCTCCCATCTTCTCAGAGGTTCCTGTGTGTCTTCCAGGGCCAATTCAGTCACCTGGAACCCTCACAAGATGATGGGCGTGCTGCTCCAGTGCTCTGCCATTCTGGTCAAGGAAAAGGTTTGTACTCCCTGGGTTAGTACCCCATGGGGAGCCTGCAGGCTTCTTCCCCATCCTCCCAACTAACACTGGGTTTCCTCTTGGCTCTTGGCTACCCTTTGTCTTTATTCAGCGCTTAGGACACTGTTGGTGATAGACCCTTTAGTGAGCTTCTTTGGGTATTTCTCCATGTGTGGACAGACCTGAGAGTGATTGCTAATCCCATCAGTGAGAACAAAGCGCGCTCACTGGAGCATACTTTGTGTTCTTAGTGGATATTTGTAGTCTGGAGAACTGAAAAAAGTTAGATGGGACAGGAAGTACAGATCCCAATTTAGGGCAGCAGGGACTGTTGACCAGACACTCCTGTAAGGCCAACGAAATAACTCAGTGAGTAAAGGCACTGACTGCCAAGCTTGAGGCTGTGTTCTTTCACTGGGATCCACATGGAGGAAGGAGGGAACATTCCCTCAAGTGTCTTTTGATCTCCACATATAAGCCACAGTGTACAAATGTGTATGTGTATAATACATTCATACGTGTGTGCACATACACAAAATAAATGTAATTTCTAAAAAGGCTTCTGTAAGTGGGCTGCAGACAGATTTTTTCTCCCCACCCCGACCCCCCACATACACCCAGTGCACTAATGCTTCACAGACCTACTGCAGGAGAGGTACCCACTCCAGGTGTCTCTTTTGGGAGCCAGAACCCACACTGGCTCTCCTCCATTTACCCTAACCTCATAGGGTGTCTAGCATAAATTGGAAGACTTGGGTGGGGTAGCATCTGGGAGGAAGAAGTTCTTCACAACACCAGCTTCCCCACCCACTGGGGTTTTTACTCCAAGCCCCGCCCAAAGAATGGCAAAGTAATTCTCCACTTAAATGTCCAGATGTCCCTTAGAGGAACAGTGAGGCCCTTGTAGGCATCCAACACAAGAGAACTTTTTCTGACTGGAGTGACAGAAGGATTTAGGAGAGGCAGGCAGGCAGGGGTTTTCCCAAGAGTGGCTTTTGAGGACATCTGAATCTATGGAAGGCCTCAGAAGAAAGGAGGCCGCCAATCCATCCTCACACCCACATCTCTGACTGGTGAGGGCAGTTGCTCACATCTTGATTTTTTTTTTTTTTTATGACAGGGTATACTCCAAGGATGCAACCAGATGTGTGCAGGCTACCTCTTCCAGCCAGACAAGCAGTATGACGTCTCCTACGACACCGGGGACAAGGCGATTCAGTGTGGCCGCCATGTGGACATCTTCAAGTTCTGGCTGATGTGGAAAGCGAAGGTATGAAAGGGAAATCTAGGAAACAGAGAACTGTGGCTAACCCAGGCTGGCTGGTGGCAGGGAGGCAGTGATGGGTCACAGATAGTTCACTGCACATGTAACTGTATCTAGATAATTGAGTTAACGATCTTCTTTGTAAATGGAATAACTCTCATTGTGTGTCAATTTCCTCTTCTTCAGTTCCTCCTCCTTAGACTTCACCATAGAAAGTTCTTATTCTTATAAATTCTCTTATTACTAAAAAATTTGACAAGAGAAGGACTTCCAGAATAATTCCTCTTAAATTTAAAAAAAAAATTTTAATCTCTCTCTCTCTCTCTTTCTCTGTGTGTGTGTGTGTGTGCATGTGTGTGTGTGCATGTGTGTGCGTGTGTGTGTGTGTGCATGTGTGTGCGTGTGTGTGTGTGTGTGTGTGTGTGTGTGTGTTTGAGTGTGTGCATGTGCCACAGTGTGCATATAGAGGTCAGAGGGAAACTGGCAGAAGTTGGTTTCTTCCTTCCAACATATGGGCTTCCAGACCAAACCTAGACTGTAAGGCTTGGCAGCAAGCACCATTACCCACTGAGACATCTTGTCTGTCCACAATAACTCTTAAGAACTCTAAAATTATTTAGTACAGATAGAGAAAAGATTATAAAACTACTTTGTTGGCCTGGGAAGAAGGCAGCCAAGTTAAAGACAATATGCATTTCACAGCTTTGCATTACTTCTGTTGTTTCTATTTACTTACTACTTGTTAATTTTAATAATTTCCATATTACAGATTTGGACTAATTTTCCCTCTAAACAATACGGTTTTTCAGCAATGTCTAGTATGATCTTTTTCCTTCTATAGAAAAAGCTGGCAGATGATTAGTTTCCTTCCTCATTAAGTCGTCCTGCCTAAATGTAGAGTCTAGATTTGATTTCTCCCACAAAGTAATCACAGGCATTTTGAGCATCCAAATGCCTTCACCACAATAAGAGAAAAAGCCCTGTCATTTTGCACTGCTGTAATAATCGCATGGCCTGTCTCCATAATTACATCTTCATTTTGTCCAACAGTGGTCTTCTGAGCTGTCCCCAGGAGGTTCAGCCCCTAGATTGTGGAAGGAAGATATTGGGGTGGAAATCCTTTGCATGGGAGAGTCCTCAAGTCCCACCTCTTAGAGAAGCTCCTGCTTTGCCAGCTCTGGCTTCTGCCAGGGCTCTTAAGCCATCCACAAGCTAGCCTTGTGCATCTGTTCTCATTAACACCGACCCAATCAGCGGCCAGAATGCTGCTCTGCTAATCAGCCATGCTGGCTTTTGAAACTCACACTCAGCCAGTTTGTGCGTAGTTAGAGCTAGTTCGGTCTCCAGGCATGTGCTGAGAACCATGGTTTCCACACTTGCCTGCTGGCCTGTGGCTGGAAGGGAAACTGCTGTTCTATGGGAAGTGAATTGCCTGTGAGGACTGGGGACAGGTTTGGCCAGGATATATGGCTGGGAAAGATGCATCCTGTCATAGCGTCTTTTAAAGTATCTAAGATGAAGAACTAGACGGTAGTTCCTTCTACCTATCATGAAAGTGTTTTTAAAAAATGGAAGTGCAAAACACAAGCCCAAAGTCACTACTTGTTGTTATCAATAGGTCTATTTGTTTTAAAAGTTTCTTAATGGAACCAGCAGGGTGACTTAGCAGGTAGAGGTGCTTGCCATTTCAATCCCAGAACACACATGGTAACAAGAAAGACCTGATCCCCATTCATTGTCCTCTGACCTTCACTCCCAGGCATACGTAAACACACACACACACACACAGGCAGAGTGAGCATATGTGTGCATGAGTACACATGGGGGTGGGGGTGGGGGGAAATAAGAGAGAGCCAGAGTGAGAGCGAGGATAAATAAACATTTTAAAAAGTTGTTTTCAGCTTCTCCACTCATTCTAGCCCAACCTGCAACAGTTTGTAAACTGGCCTCAGTCCAGACAGGACACTTTGAGTGACACTATCCAAAAGCAAACTAGCTTGTGGCTGACTTGTAGGAAGCTAACACCCTGCTGAGAACAATTTCCAAGAGGCCAAATGAAGGTCCTAGAAAGAGAAAGCATTTTCTTGCATTCAGGGCTTTGACAAAGCTGTGCACAGTTAATCAGATGGTCCTTCCTGACCACCTCCAAGACCACTTCTTTAAATGCCCCATACACCAGGCCAGTGTAGCCTTCCCAAATGACTGTTATAGGAAAATGCAACTTGACAGCAACAAACATAGCTTTCTTCTTTGAAACAGGGCACTGTGGGATTTGAAAATCAGATCAACAAATGCCTGGAGTTGGCTGAATACCTCTATGCCAAGATTAAAAACAGAGAAGAGTTTGAGATGGTTTTCAATGGTGAGGTAGGTTATCACTGTGGACTGGACACGTAGTGCTTCCAGAAAACACACAGGAAGTTCCTGGAGCTTTAGATCACCAGTGCCTCATCCTCTCTTTCAAAACAGGACTTGAACTTTAATTACTAACAGGCTGTTTCATCCCAGACTTATTTATTTATTTATTTATTTATTTATTTATTTATTTTTTCATACTTTATTTACATTTCAAATGTTTCCCCCTTTCCAGATCTCCCCTTTGGAACCTCCCCATTCCCTCTGCCCTCCCCCTGCCACTATGGGGATATTCTCCAACCCACCCACCCCCGCCCCACCCCCCACCCACTCTCGTCTTCCCTCCTTGACATTCTCCTATACTGGGGGATCTAAGACCCTCAGGCCCAAGGGCCTCTCCTCCCCCTGACAGGTAACAAGACCCTCCTCTGCAGTCTTTGTGGCCAGCACTATGGGTCCCTCCATGTGTATTCTTTAGTTGGTGGATCAGTCTCCAGAAGTATGGGGGGTCAGGCCAGTTGCCAGTGTTGCTACTCCCTGGGGCTGCACACTCCCTCAGCTCCTTCAGTCCTTTCTCCAAGCCCTCCATCCATCCCAGACTTCTTTACACAGCCCCAGATATATGGATACATAAAATAGACAGACTGAGGATGAATAGTAAGATAATTGTTTTAAAGCAATTCTCTGGTAGACAGTTTTGCCATTTACTAAAGACTAAAGTAAATTTGCATGCTAACAAGACAGGGTGCTATTGTACACAGAGTATTACATTTTGTTGAATATGTGATACTGCAAGATTCAGTATAGTGGTTCTCAGCCTATGGATTGTGACCCCTTCGGGGATGACTGACCATTTCACAGGGGTCTCCTAAGACCTTCATAAAACACAGACATTTACATTATGATTCATAACAGTAGCAAATTACAGTTATGAAGTAGCAACAAAAATAATTTTATGGTGGGGTGGGGTCACTACAACATGAAGAACTGCATTAAAGGGTCGCAGCATTAGGAAGGTTGAGGACCATGGATGTAGAGGATCCTTAACATTTTTCAGAGTTGAGTGAGATTTTGATTTTGTAGTCTTCAGTATAGAGAATGCTGCTTTGCATTAACATATAGTATATATATTACATATAGATAGTAGATATTGAGCCATTTTCTTTTTGTTTGTTTGTTTGTTTGTTTTGGTTTTTTGTTTTGTTTTGGTTTTCAAGACAGGGTCTCTCTGTATAGCCCTGGCTGTCCTGGAACTCACTCTGTAGACCAGGCTGGCCTCGAACTCAGAAATCCGCCTGTCTCTGCCTCCCAAGTGCTGGGATTAAAGGCGTGCACCACCAATGCCCAGCCAATTGAGCCATTTTCTTTCTTTCTTTCTTTCTTTTTTTTTTTTTTGATTTTTCGAGACAGGGTTTTTCTGTGTAGCCCTGGCTGTCCTGGAACTCACTCTGTAGACCAGGCTGGCCTTGAACTCAGAAATCCACCTGCCTCTGCCTCCCGACAGGCACAGAGCAGTTTGTATGTACAGTGACAAGACTGGTGTTCACAGCACTCAGGAGTCTGGACTCTGGAGCTGTTTCAGGCAGCCTCCCTTGACATTGTGTGGCACTGGGTATGGCATGTGCAGAGCATGTTGGATGCTCAAAACCAAGTCTGTAGTGAGGTGACATCATGCAACACAGGTGAGCACTGACAACAAGCCCCAGATTCATTACATGTTTGCTTTAGAGTTAAGTTTTGGTCAGTCTATAACCAGAAGTCTTTTAGAATCCACCCCTCAGGCGCACAACCCCATATGAAGTAGCAACACAAAGTTAAAGGCACTGAACCCTAAAGCACATGGCTCTCAGCCAGCTCTTTGACCTAGAGCACTTCCCGTAGCAGGTCCTACCCCTTCATTGTTCTTGGCTCTGTCTTGAGTTGGACTCTATCCATGATAAGTATCTCCCAGGCCCAAGAAGCTTAGAGGTCAGGTATATTCTCATCTTCCAAGACTGGCTCTAAATGAGGGCTTGCCCTCCATAGATTCATTATGAACAGAGCCTGATAAACTGCCTCTGTCTAGGATCACACACTCCCCCACTATACACAGTAAAGCACCTGTCAGCCCAGTATGAGAGCCAGATACTGGGGTATATATTATTGGCCAAAACAAATACTGTGTCTGCCCTGGTGGAGTTTACAATTGACTAAGGAAATACGGACTCACTGCCAGTCCTGGTAAAGGAAAGCCTGTTCATACATAAAACAGCTGTTCATAGCCTGCTGTAACTGAGCACCAGCCCCAGCAGGCATGTGTCCGTCTATTTACCAATGCACTTCTCAAGATCCTACCTGAGAGTCAGTAAATGAACACCAGTGTCCTGAGCACTCACAGTCAGCGTGAGGTGCTCACGCGCCCCGTCTGTGGGACTTCCCTTTACAGGGTTTACCAGTTCTAGTAGAACATTGAAATGAGAAAGATGATGTCTCCAGCCACCTAGAACAGCTCTTTTCAACCTGTGGGTTGAGACCCCTTGAGGAGGCAAATGACCCTTTCACAGGGACCAGAAAACACAGATACTTATGTTACAAGTCATAGCAGTAGCAAAAATTGCAGTTATGAAGTAGCAACGAAAGTTAAGTTTATGGTTGGGGGTCACCACAGCATGAGGAACTATATCAAAGGGTCTGCATTAGGAAGGCTGAGAACACTGCTTAGGTGCAGGCAGTATGCTAGCAACATCTAAGGGAAGAGCTGCAAACCTCTCTCACCAACAAACAATAAAGTAATCTAAGCAACTTCCCTTTGCACGACCCTACAGAGAGTAAAGTAACACCCTTTCCTGAGTTACTAAAATGCCATCGCTTTTATCATTTCAAGGTACTAAGGCAGTAGGCTTGGGGATCTAGAAAGTTCGTTTGGGGCTGGGAAGCCAGCGCTCTTGGAGAGAGTGAATAAGCAGTACTTCCTGTCTGGCGTATTTATGCACCACGTTGCTTTGGAGACCCATTCAGACCTCCCCTCCCCCCCCCCCTTTTTTTGGGGACTGGGAAAACCCAAAAACAACTTTCTCCAAAAATGCCTCCAGCTTTTAGTCAAGTTCTAATCGTTTTATTTTTGTTTGATTGTCTCCTGAAATTTCTACAGCCTGAGCACACAAATGTCTGTTTCTGGTACATTCCACAAAGCCTCCGAGGGGTTCCAGATAGCCCTGAGCGACGAGAAAAACTACACAGGGTAAGGACGCTTTTTCTGTGTCAGACGCCCTGCTGCTGCTGCTTGGCTCACTGGTCAAGCTATCCCGGTGCCACTGTGCTGTTCTCAAAGGGAAAGGATTTTTTTTTTAAAGTTTCAGGGTGGACTTCTGGGTAATGGGTGTTACAAAACCATCTTAATTCTTACTTCTAGGGTCTGCATTGACCCTGGCTGTGGTTCGAATACAATAGGGACCTCTTAAAAAAACAAAAAATAGAGTCCCTCTTTGGACTGGTGCTCTTGGTTACGGAGGCTCTCTTGGAACATTCCACATTCTACTTTGTTTGCTATATTTTACTAAGTTCAAGCCTAGTTGATTTCAGACTCACGTCTTCTGTCGGTTTCTACATCTAGTTGATCCATTCAGAGTTGTTGCCATATTTATGTAATTCGTTAGGTGTGCAACCGTGGAATGGATATTTGATAAACTTAGTCTGTGTGCCAAGCAGGATCCTGGACTCCAGGCTACATCAAAATGTCAGTGTCTTCTGCCTTTGCTCCATTTTTTCATGTTATTATCATTGTTTCAAGACTGACTTTCAAGGTTGACTTGCCCAGTGTTTTCTAAAGGAACTGGTGGTTGGTTGGGTGGATTTAGACATCGGCCATGAAAAACACTTGGTTCTAGAACAGTTTTTGTTGTTTTCGACACATAGTAAAAAGTCAAGTTGATCTGTTAAAAGAGGGTGTGTCAGCATCGCTGCTGAGTTTGGCCTTATGTTCTCCATTTCAAGGTGGCTCCCAAGATCAAAGCCCTGATGATGGAGTCAGGAACAACTATGGTGGGCTACCAACCTCAAGGGGACAAGGCCAACTTCTTCCGGATGGTCATCTCCAACCCAGCCGCCACCCAGTCTGACATCGATTTCCTCATTGAGGAAATAGAGAGGTTGGGACAGGATCTGTAATCCCCCTTTACAGAACCAGAATCACCGGCCATGCTCTCGCTCCTCTGGCACTCTAGAACACAGCTCTGTCAGTAGCTGACACACCCAGGCCATCTCATTGAAGGAAATTATAATCTCTTAAGGAATATTTGTCACATCTCACGTAAGCTTGTTTGTTAGAGTTAGCGGGAAATAATGTTCTTTTTAAAAAAAATTGCACATTAGAAACACAGTATATATGTACAGTTATATATACCTCTCTCTATGTACATGTATGTATAGTGAATGTGACTTAGTCCTAGACCACAGCATGTTGCCCGTCCCCTGGGAATTAGCCTCACCCCCAGCAATTACTAAGAGGCTAACCATCTCGCAAGCAACTACAGGGCAGATGGTATCCCCACTGCAGCGTCCTAGGGACCCAGGGAAAGGCTGTTGGTGGAGCCTACCTCCCTGCTAGAGCTATTCCCACCTGAATGGATGATGGATGACAGAAAGTACCAGTAGATGACAAATGTCACACCCTGTTAGTACCCTGCTAGGGGAAATAGTAGCTGAGTCTTTGTCACAATTGTGCTATTACTGTGTTTTAGAGATTAATCTGTGTAAACTGTGTATATTACCATTGTCTATCTTTTGGGCAGGGGGAAGTGCATATAATAATTTAATTGTACATCAGTGAGATATTTGCTTATTTATATTCAAATATATACCATGTTAAAGAGACATCTTGTATTTTCTTCCCATTTGTAATGTATCTTATTTATATATTAATGGAGTAAGTTCTGGATACTGTTTATGGTATTTTCGTGCATTTGTGAGCCAAAGAGAAAAGATGAAAATTAGTGAGACTTGCATTTATATTAGAGTGCCCTTAACATAATGATTTGAACATACATGTACTGTCTGGAAAAGAATTCTGACACTGTACATACAGTCATGTTATGGAGCTCTTCCTTCAGTGCCCTTCGCTTTTCCCTTCCCCCCTCAGGCTGTATGTCAGGTGTTCTCAGAGCTTTTCTAGTAACTGTTGAATAATAATAACTAGATCTCCCGTAATTTTGTAGTAGTATATGACCAATCTCTGTGACTCGCTTAGCTGCAACCTAAGGCAACGTTTCTGAAGATCTCCGATACACTGACCAGTCCCACAAGTGTTTTTGAAGACATGAAACCCACACTGTGCATTTAGAGTATGCAAGAAGAATATTAAATAAAATAAAAATATTCTCCATGAAGAATTTGTACCCATTTTTTTCTTCCAGTCTATGTTTCATGTATAGAGAGAGAGTTCCAGGAACCTTTATCTGGGATTACCTATGGCCCATCTATTTCCCAGTAGCTGGTTTTAGGTGATACTCTGTCTCCTGGTTAAATTGAGCCTTTACCAACTATTGCAGGTTCCTATGCCCTTAGTTAAGTTATATTTGCTCTTTGTGCCAAGGGGGGGGAGAAAAAGCAAGCCTTTTTCCTCACCTTCCTGGATGCATCTTAGAGTTGCATGCCTCATCAGTAAACAAATATTTCCATCCTCTCTCAGTCTCCAGGGATAGTTGTGGGCTCCAAGGTTGCAGTGGTGAGTGTAGCAGACTTCTACATTGGGACTTAGATCATCTGGCATCTTTGCCTGTCAGTCACAGAATAACAACTCCTTGTTATGTGTGCTCGCACAATGGTTCCAACTTAGTTCCTTAATAAATATATTTAGGTGCTAGATCATCAGGAAAGAGGGCTCAATTCCTGCATTATTGGGTTAAGCTATAAACAGGACTTTATTCGTTAGAAGACAAGTCTTTGTCTACAGCACAGGTAGGGGATAGAGAAGTGACCCCTGTACATAGCACTGAGATTGGCTAAACAAACTGGACCATGGAAGTGATCAGAAAGGTATGTTATTCTTTTTTTCTGCTATTCTTCAAAATCCTTCCTGTGGGTTTTTCGTCCCCTGTCCTTATTTGAACTCTGGCCATTTCCAGAGCTTTTGCAGCCTTTCAGGTACAAGTGCCTGCAGGTTTGCAGTCGGCCATCCAGCCCCATGAAATAAGACTGTCTTCTAAGTTTTATGCAGCACAGAATTCCTCTCTGCTCCCTCATTCTGCCATTGTTTCAGGCTGCAAGCTCCCAGTAGAAAGGTGGTGGAGGTTAGTGGTGTGCTCTCTTGAAAACCTGTCTTAGCTCATTTTCCTAGTAACTGTGTTTTCTCAAAGAGGCCAGGCCTGCGGAAAGAAAGGGAAGTAATGAAGGAATAATTTTTAAGAGATTATATGTAGGTGTGTGTGTGTGTGTGTGTGTTCATCTGTGTGGGAGTTTGTGCACATGAGTGCAAGTGCCCAAGAGAGTCAAAGGCATGGAATCCTCTGGAACTGAAGTTACAGATAAGTGTGAGACTCCCACTCCCACCGTGTGAATGCTGAGAGTCCAACTACTATAAAAAAGCAATATTCACTCTGAACCAATGAGCCATCTCTCCAGCTTCCAAAGGCATAATTTTACCAACCTGTTAAAGTGACATCTGGCATTAACTCTCCTGAACCACAAAAGGTGTTTTTTGTTTGTTTTTTAATAGGACAATCTAGGACTACATTAAGGGAGCATTTTAAAATTAAGGTAAATTCATTCTTTATAGTATTCTGTGTGATTTCTATGAATTTTGACAAACCCATTTGGTCAAGTCACTGATGACATGATCAAAGTCTACCCCAGAAAGTTCCCTTTGTGCTTTTGACCCGACCACCCCTCTTCTCCCAGCCTCTGGAGCCCTGTTTGCTGGCTCCTTAGGTTCTATTTTTCCATCTCACATTCTTGGCATACTGTGTAGCGCTGTGGTGGTTTGAATACGTTTGGCCCATGAGAAGTAGCATTGTTAGGAGGTGTGGCCTTGTTAGAGGAAGTGTGTCACTGTGTAGGTGGGCTTTGAGGGCTCAAGCTCTGCCTAGTGGAGAAAGAGACCCTCCTCCTGGCTGCCTTTGGATCACGATGTAGAACTCTTAGCTCCTCCTCCAGCACCATATCTACCTGTATGATGATATGCTTCCCACCATGATGATAATGGACTGAGCCTCTGAAACTGTAAGCCGGTCCCAATTAAATGTTTTCCTTTATAAGAGTTGCCTTGGGCCTGGTGTCCCTTCATAACAATGAAACACTAACAAGACAGAAGTTGGTACCTGCTGTGATAGGCCTGATCATTCTTTTGTTTAGGGGAATATGGACTTGGGGACTTTGGATTTGGAAAGCAGTGGAATGCTTTAAGTAGGGCTTAATGGTCTACCCTAGTAAGAATATGGAAAACATTGGTGCTGAGGGTGAGTTGAACCCTGGGGGCCTAGATAAAGAGGTTTCAGATAAGAATTTCAGTGTTGCCCAGTGATCATTTTTGTGATTATTTTGGTGAAGAATGTAGCTGCTTTTTGGCCCTGTCTGAAGAGTCTGCCTGAGGTTAAAGTGAAGAGATTCAGATTAATTGCATTGACAAAAGAAGTCTCAAAAAAGCCTCATCTAGATTTCATCCTTCGGTTCACTCTTATGAGAAGCTTTTTAATCAAGCTTAGCAAGAGTAGAAAGGAAAAATATAAAATGTATGTTTCAAGGAGAAAGCGAGCACCAGGAAGTAGAATGGAGCTAAATCCTGTATTCAAGGATATTAAATGGAATCAATGGAGGGGTGACCTTGAGGCAAGAGCCCACTCAGATAAGTTATTGTTTATTCCTTGCAGTTGAATGAGGGATAGCTATATCATGTTAGCTATATCATGGTTATTGTTTTCATTTGGACATAAGGAGATATGATGCTGTGTCAAATTGACAAAGGATGGATTGTGATGGAAATTCTCTATTGTCAAGTTGACTGAATCTGGAATGAACCACAATCCAGAACTTGTAAAGATCTTGTGGAAAGGAACCAAAGAAAGACCCAGGCATGGTAACACACACCTTTAATCCCAAGAGTCAGAGGCAAGCAGATCTTTGAGTTCAAGGTCAGCCTGATATAGAGCAAATTCCTGGCTTAAAGAAAGCCTTAGGTTCAGGCATGGTGGTACATGCATTTAATCCCAGCATTCAGGAGAAACAAGCATACGGATCTCTTGAGTTCAAAGTCAGTTCAGAGAACAAGTTCCAGAACAACCAAAGTTAGGCAGTGAAGGAGCTGGAAAACAGAAAGCTGGTGATAATGTAATAGAACAAGGGGGCCATATTCCAGCCCAACAAGCCACAGAACTCGGCAGCTTTGGCCATGTGGCTCTGGCTTTAGAGTCAAGAATAGAAGGAGTTACAGGGACAATTGATGCTGGTTAGGTAGAGTTAAGAAATTGGCAGTGATTAAGAAGAGACCAGCATCACTGAGGTGAAATATTCTGGGAAATGTTTTCTGAGAGCAAAAAGAAGCTGTGTTCCAGAGATAGACATTGTACCTGCAGCCAAAGTTGGTAATATATAAGAATCACCCAGGTAGTACTGTTTTGAAGGCATAAAAGGGTCATGGAGAGCAGCTGAGGCTTGGCACTATGAGAGATCAAGGTGAGGTACCACCAGGAAAGGGCACTGGTGAAGGTACAGCCTCAGTTGCAGTTGACAGCCCAGGATTGAAGGGGTCATGCAAAGAAGTAGATGATTGGCACCATGAAGAGAGCCTACGAGAAGCTACAGGTAAAGTCTAGTTGCAGCAGAAGATCCCAGCATATTGGAGATGCCAGTACCATGGGCTGATCACCAAAGCAGTGGAATGGAATCAGAGCCTAAAATGCTACAGAGGGCAGAGCTGGAGAAGTGATGTCAGCCCTTTGGAGGAGTCCAGGAGATCATGTGTTGATTCTGGACATTGGAACAAGAAGCTATGAAGTTGAAGTTACCTTGGAGACCCCAAGATATTAGAGATGCCAGAGCCATGGAATACCTGTCAAAAAAGAAGCTACTAACAGTGAGAGGAACCAGCTCAAGTGAAAGAACTGTGTTGCAGTCAAACAAAGCTGAAAGAAGTTGGAGATCTGGAGAGAACATTGATGTGAGACATGGAGCTGAGTTTGGAATTTGCCAAACTGGTTTTTCTGCCTTGCTTTGGTCCAGTATTTCCTCACTATGATGTTTTGGAATGGTAAGTAGATCCTGTAATGTTGGAAGTATGTGATCTGCTTTTTAATTTTAATTTTATAGGGGAAGAAACTTTGAGCTTTAACCTTTTAAACATGAGACTGTGATAGACTGTGGAGACTTTCAAAGTTCGACAAAATATATTTTGCATTATGCGCTGGCTAGCTATGGCCACTATAGACTCACGTGTTTGAACAAGCCTAAGGGGGCCAGGAAGTGGAATGTGGTGTTTTGAATATGGTTGGCCCATGGGAAGTGACACTAGTAAGAGGTGTGGCTTTGTTAAAATAGGTGTGGCTGTGTTGGAGGAAGTGTGTCACTGGGTAGGTGGACCTTGGAGGGATCCTATGCTCAAGTTCTGCCCAGTGTGAAAGAAAGCATCCTTCTGCCTGCCTGCAGAGAGAATCTCCTCCTGGCTGCTTTGGATCAAGATGTAGACCTCAAATGTAGGCTTCTCCAGCACCACGTCTACTTGCATGCTGCTATGCTTCCCACCATGGTGATAATGGACTGAACCTCTAAAACTGTAAGCCAGCCCTCAGTTAAATGTTGTCCATTATAAGAGCTGCGTTGGTCATGGTGTCTCCTCACAGCAGTGAAACCCTAAGACAGTAACCTTCAAGTGTGCTTCTCTCCACCTAAAGCATTTGAGACCCATCCATGTTGTCTGTGTAAGTCCATTTTCCACCTCTGCATTTCTAGTTTGGGGCAATTAAATTGTCAGATGTTTGTATGAACACAGATTTCATTTGATTTGGGTAAATAGACATGTAGGTGTAGGATTCCCAGATTGTATGGTAAGAACATACTTTAGTTAAATAGTTTCTATTTAACTAATTAAATGAAATCTTTAGGGAATAGATTTGGGTTCCTGCTTAGCCTATAAATGTTCAAATGCAGTTTTCGGTGGAAACCTCGTATGCTTGCTGTTTACCTCTGATGGAAAAGTAACTTTTATTCACCTAACATAATTGTCATCTCAGAGGCTTTCTGCTGAATAAGCTCATCCTCTCTAGTTCTTTCTGAACTCTGATGGCTGGTTCAACTCTTCTCCAAGCTGACTGATTCAATCTGTCTTCTCACTAAACTGCCCTGCTTGGCCTCAAACTAACCCTGGCAATTTGTTCTAACCTTCTGGTTCCTTCTTATTCTCTGGCTTCAACTGCCTCTGCAAGAACTCAGGAATGAACTCTACTACACTGCATTGCACTGCACAGCACTGCATTGTACTGCATTCACTCAACTCAACTGCACACAACTGAGCTAACTCAACTCCCAACTGACTCTCTCTCTCTGTGCTGCTCTTAGCTTCTCTTTCCTGTGCTGTTCTTATGAGAGTTGTGCATATCCTATCTCTGACTCATTCTGTCAAATCTTTCGCTGATTCATCACTTTGTCTGCCCCTCAACTAGGCATCATTGTTTAGGATTAAAGGTGTGTACTAAGAGCATGTCTGCATTCCAGAGGAATCACAGAGACCTAGAAGGTCTTTGTATGTGATCCCTTGCCAGAGCAGCCATGTGGCTGGATTAAAATTCCTCTACACTCTGACAACTCTTCTAAGATTTATTTTAATATTTTTATTTAGGTGAATGTGTATAGCCAGAGGAGGCTAAAGGTGTCAGATTCCCCTGAGCTGGAGTCACAGGTGGTTGTGAACCACCCAGTATGGGTCCAGGGAGCTGAACTCAGGTCCTCTGCTAGAGTCCTATGTGGTCCTAAGCACTGAGCCATCTCTCCAGCTCCTGATAACTCACTTTCTAAAAGATGTCTTTATTTTTAATTTTATACATATGGGTGTTTTGCCTCCATGCATATCTGTGAACCATGTGCAGGATACCTGGTGCCCTCAGAAGCCAGGCTTCCTGGAACTGGAGTTACAGATGGTTGTGAGGGGTCATATGGGTGTTGTGAATCAAACCTGGGTCCCCTAAAAGAGCAGCCAGTGCTATTAACTACTGAGCTACCCCTCTGGCCCTGATAACTCATTTTCATGGCCCCACTACTATTTGCGCTGTAGAACATACTTCAGTTGTCTTGAGCATACCTTTGGAGTAAATACCATTGGTCTTCCTAGTTTTCTTAGTTTGTATTGTGTTTTGCCGTTAGGCAGATGTTTTTCTGAGTATTCCTGTTTCCTAGAGCACATGTACAGAGGTTTTTCTAAGATTAATCTAGAAAGGAAATGGCTGGATCATGGTGCACTTGAGCTTCACTGGTAAAGCCGTAGTCATGCTGGAGTGGCAGCAGTTCCAGCTCCCATGAGCCTCACTGCAAAGCCTCAACATCACTTGGCATAAAATGTTGCACTCTTGAGACAGAATATACATCACATCCAAACATTATTGTGTGTTATTTAAGCTTCTTGAAAGTGGACTCAGAGAGCCAGGAGGCTTGCCCGTGTTTAAGGTTCAGGCATGATCATCACAAATGCCCTCCCAAACCCTCTGCTCTGGCTCGGTGTGGACCCTTAAGTCTTAAAACAGGGAGATAAGAAAGCAGCACACAGCTAAGAGTATGAATATCCCATCCTTGAGAACAGCTGGAAAACAAACCATTTCCAACAGAGGTGACTACTGTTCATTCCAGTATAAAAATGTTGGCCTCAGAAATAAGAGGCTGGAAGCTCGTGCACAAGAAAACACTCTCCAACCAAGACCCAGCCTGGAGCTTCAGCTGACTACTTCAAGAGATCTTCCTCTGTTGATTTCTGTGAGATGTTGCCAGGGCCCCATTTAATGTCATCATCTGATGCTTCTTATCTTACACTTTTATTTTTTACGTTTACTACTGTCTTAGTTGTGGTTACTATTGCTGTACTGCAACAAGACCAAAAGCAACTTGGAGTGGAAAGGGTTTATTTGGTTCACAAATCATGGGTCGTAGTCCATTGAGGGAAGCCAAGGCAGGAACTCAAATAGGTCAGGAACCTGGAGGCAGGAGATGATGCAGAAGTCGGAAGAGTGCTGCTTACTGGCTTGCTCAGCCTGCTTTCTTATAGCACCCATGACCACTAGCCCAGGGATGGCGCCACTCACAACAGCCTGGGCTCTTCCCCATCGATCACTAATTAATACAATTGTTATTTTGTCAAGGATAAGCTTTGACATTTAGGATAAACTGAAGCCATCATAGAGTCAGCAATTAACTGGGGTTGATGAAATGCTCCCAGGGGGGAAAGTGGAAGGGGAGGGACAACATAAAACTCTTTGCAGTAGGTGAGAGATTCCTTGTGGGCCAGCAAAAGAGGGAAAAGAAACACACACACACACACACACACACACACACACACACACAGTGGGAAGCTTCAACAAGCTCCAACTGCTTCATACACATACATACATACATGCATACACACATGCATACATATATACATACTTGCATACATGCATGCATACATACATATTTGCATGCATACATACTTGCATGCATACATACTTGCATGCATACATACTTGCATG